>WTXG01000034.1:0-271265 GCA_022496185.1 Multifurca ochricompacta | reverse complement strand
ATCACAAAGCAAAAAGTTCATGTTGGAGTTTACCACGTTCAAAAACTTCAACCATGATGTTCCCCAAATCATTAATCCTTTCCAACGTGCCAACCTCTTCTATCACTGATCCGAGGGGAGGCTGTAGACGATTGGACCATGGAGCAGCTGGAATGGCTGAACGAGCAAATTGAAAGTGGGCGTCGCACCACTAGTGAGGGGCTTTGGGAAACCATTGCCCAGCGGTTTAAAGATGCATACACGGATGGGCAGGCCAAGCAGAAGGCGGCCCGGGAATTGAAGGCTCTAAGATGGAGAAAGGGAGAACTAGATGCCTATGTGGCAAAGTTCAGAAGTTTGGCCAACAGGGCCGGTTATGACACAGATGAAGAGGCAACGTTGGACCTCTTCTCCCAGGGGTTGCCTAACCCCCTGGTAAAGAACATTATCCAATTCCACCATCCCAATGACTGGGATACATGGGTCGACGCTGCCCGACGACAGCAGCAGGATTACCTCGACTTTCAGACCCGCTTCGGAGTCGACACCAGGAAGGGAAAGACCCGCGACCAATGGAAGGCCGCCTTTGGGGTTAAACCCACACACACAGTCAGAGGGATCCGAACGCAATGGATACCTCTGCGGACAGAACCAGGGCACGCGTCGCCCTTACGAGGACGAGAGGCAGACGTTGATGAAGGAAGGACGGTGCTTTCGCTGCAAAGCACAAGGGCACATGTCAAGGGAATGCCCGAAGAAGGGAGTACGTGCGGCAGAAGCAACTGTTACGCCTGTCCGCAACAACCCACCAACTGTTGACAAAAAGACGACGACGAAGGAGGAAAAGGCACAAGAAATATGGGCCAACATGATGAAGGAGAGTGAAGAAGTGCGAGCCATCCTAGTGGAAAAGGCATTCGCAAAGAAGGATTTTTGACTGGCTCTACCCCATCGGCTGGGCGCGAGCATTACATGTAACCTCTGTGTATACTAGTCGCTTCAAATCTTTGAAAATACCAGTACATTTCGAGACACAACAAAGGACGGCCGACCGTGACATCCTGATCGACTCAGGAGCCACCGACAATTTTATTAGCCCACGAATGGCGAGAACCATGGGATTAGGGATGCTGGCACTCCCTCAGGAAAAGAACATCTGGAATATTGACGGAACTGCCAACCGAGCGGGAAAGATCACACACTACACCGACCTTAGTGTCCAAGTGGGAGAAACAACGAAGATCATACGCTTTCTAGTCACCAACCTTGGTGAAGAGGATTTGGTTTTGGGATACCCCTGGCTCGCTGCATTCGAACCCAAGATCAACTGGAGTGATGCCACTATGGACAAAGATTCCTACCCCGTTCTTATCACGTCAATGGGGTACGACTATGTGGCTCGACACTCGGCAGTGCGAAGGGTAGAAGAAGAGGAGGAAGATCCAGGCCGTTGTTTTGCTACCAAAGCATCAGAACTTGCGCAGAAAGCGGTGGAAGGACATACAGAACGGACCTTCGAGGAGGTAGTGCCCAGAGAATACCACCGGCACTGGAAGGTGTTCTCAGAGGAGGAATCGCAACGTTTTCCTCCTGCCAGACCATGGGACCACGCCATCGATTTCACACCGGATACGCCAACCGCAATCGACTGTAAAATTTACCCACTGTCCCAGGCAGAACAAGCAGCACTCACGACTTTCCTCGAGGAACATCTTGCCAAGGGGTACATTCGTCCGTCGAAATCACCATATGCGTCACCATTCTTCTTCATCAAGAAGAAAGATGGCAAACTTCGACCTGTACAAGACTACCGACGGATAAATGCCCATACTGTAAAGAATGCCTACCCACTACCACTCATATCAGAACTCATCGATACTATGCGGGACAAGTCCTTATTCTCCAAAATGGACGTCCGTTGGGGATATAACAATATTCGGATCAAAGAGGGAGACCAGTGTAAAGCAGCGTTTAAAACCAACCAAGGGCTCTTTGAGCCGAATGTCATGTTTTTCGGCCTTACCAACTCGCCTGCCACCTTTCAGTCCATGATGAATCACATTTTCTGCGATCTCATTCTCACGGGCGAAGTGGTAGTATACATGGATGATATACTGGTGGCTACTGCGGACGACCTGACCCATCATCGAAAGCGAGTACACCAAGTGCTGGACATCCTACGCGAGCATGACCTATACCTTAAACCGGCCAAATGCTCGTTCGAACAACAGAGCGTTGAGTATCTGGGAGTCATCCTAGAGGGAGGACACGTACGGATGGACCCGATAAAAGTACAGGGAATCCGAGAATGGCCCATACCTACGTGTGTCAAGGATGTGCGGTCCTTCATCGGATTTTGCAATTTCTATCGACGCTTTGTCAAGGGATTTTCAGGGATCGCTCAGCCGCTAAATGGACTATTAAAGAAGGATGTACCCTGGCACTGGGCGGAAGAGCATCAGCGGGCCTTTGAACAGATCCGAGACATCGTTGGTTCAGAACCAGTCCTCTTGCAGCCAGATCTGAAGAAGCCCTTTGAACTCGAAGTCGACGCATCCCACTTTGCTAATGGAGCCGTATTAAATCAAAGAGATGAAGCGGGACTACTTCACCCAGTCGCCTTCTATTCGGAAACATTCTCACCAGCGGAACGAAATTATGATATCTGGGATAGGGAACTGCTTGCCATTGTGAAAGCGCTACGACATTGGCGACCATACCTAGCGGGAACACCGCACAAGACCATCATCCATACCGACCATTCCAACCTACTCTACTGGAAGGAACCCCATAAAATAAGCCGACGAGTCGCTCGCGAAGTCTTAGAGCTCGAAGAATACAACTTCGAATTGAAGCACATTGCTGGAAGTCGTAATGCTCGTGCAGATGCCCTATCAAGACGACCTGACCTAAATAATGGTGCAGAGGACAATAATGATGTGACAGTACTCCCAGAGGAGGTTTTCACGAGGACGGCTGTCGTCAGTCTTCACGACATGGATTTATGGGCCCAGGTTTCGCAAAATATGAATCAACAACTATGCGAAACATGGGCAGATGCACATAATCTAAAGAAAATTGATGGCCTTTGGTGGAAGGACGGGGATCGTCTCGTTGTCACCGGTGGCGACAACATTAAGAGGGGGGTGATCCATTTTCACCACGATCTCCCCTCTGCAGGACATCCCGGCATCGCCAACACCTACGCCCTTGCCAAACGAGACTACTGGTGGCCGAACATGAAGAAGGATGTGGAAGAATACGTGAAAGGATGTGCAGATTGCCAGGCCAACAAAGTGAATACACACCCACACCCGCCGGCATTATCCCCAATTACACCAACGACTTCGCAACCGTTCCAAACAATAGCCATGGACTTCATTGTCAAACTCCCCACCTCCAGAGGCTTCGACTCAATCCTGACCATCACTGACCATGACTGTTCAAAAGCAGCGCTGTTCATACCCTGCAATGAGTCCATCACGGCAGAAGGGGTGGCCAAACTTTATCTGGATCACGTTTACAGACACTATGGCCTCCCTGAAAAGATCATCTCAGACCGCGACCCACGCTTCACGTCTGCGTTTGCCAGAGCGCTTTGTAAAACGTTGAATATCGCCCAGAACATCTCTACGGCGTATCACCCACAGACAGATGGACAATCAGAAAGAACAAACCAGTGGCTCGAACAGTATCTTCGGTTCTGGTGTAATGGATGACAGGATGATTGGGCTGACTGGCTCGCGACAGCAGAGTTTGCCCACAATTCTTGGCCCAATGGCACCACGAAACACTCCCCATTTTCGCTTATCATGGGATGGACACCCCGAGCCACATGGACAGGAAAGCCAACGAATGTCCCGTCAGCCACACAACGTATCGACCAATGGGAAGAGATTCGGAAATCAGCCAATGAAAACCTGTTGAAGGCGCAAAGACCCTGGCTGAGAAGTCCACAAGATTCACACCTTATCGGACCAATGACCTGGTCTGGTTGGAAGGGAAGAACATCCACACGTCACATCCGACTGCCAAGCTAGCGCCCCGACGTCACGGACCCTTCAAGATAACAAGGAAGCTGTCAGATGTGTCATACCAACTCGAGCTCCCCCCCACATGGCGCATTCACCCGGTCTTCCATGCCAAACTGCTTACGCCCTACAAAGAGACACCTCTACATGGAGAAAACTTCTCGAGACCCCCTCCTGACCTTATCGACGGGGAAGAAGAGTGGGAAGTAGAACGCGTTCTAGACTCGAAGCGACAAGGCCGAGGGCGCAAACTGTACTACCTGATTAAGTGGAAGGGATTCCCAGCCTCTGACAACTCATGGGAACCAGCCGAGATATCTCTGCCCCGGTCCTTATCTCGGAGTTCCATGCCTGACATCCAGAAGCACCCAGGAATAGTTAAAAGGGAGCAATCTCAACCCACAGACAATTTCCCCAGTATATGCCCTCTCAGCAGATTACTACCACCGCACTGTCTATCATGTCCTTCATCGCTGCCTCTGCTGCCATTGACGCCTTCGCCTCCCCAATGACTGTCGCCGAAAATTTCCCCTCCGCTCACCCCTCCTCTCGTCCCTCCTCTCCCATTGACTACGATGCTGCCGAGACCCGTGTCAAAAACCAGTCCCCAAACCCGAACGACGATTTCACCCATTGCGAAGAGCCTCACCCCAACGACCTGCTCAACGGGGAGATTGATGACGAAGCCCCGGAATTCCCCTTCATCCCCAATAACCCTAACTCATCCATGTATTTCCCCTTAGAGATCACCATGGCTGATGGCACCACAGCTATCGCCAAGTACATCTACTACACCAACGGAGGAATGGACGTGGCGGGATGTATGAAGAAGGATGGGCCAGTCTATGGAGCCCCGGTGTATTTAGAAGAAAGGTACACGGGACGACTTCACCACACGATGACTGACGAACAGCTGGGCCATCTTGCCACGGAGGACTGTCGTGCCTTCGCGATCGACGAGGTGATGAACGACATGAGGCTGCCACGCCTAAAGGCGGAAGTCATGAGGTTGCGGAAGAATATCACTCTGCGGAGGACACTGAATCAGCAGTACAAGGATCACGCGAAAATGATGGCTAGGTTGACGAATGGGATGTTCCAGTTGGAACAGGAAATTGTGGACATTAGGAAGAGGTTAGAGGCAGGAGATGCATATCAGACAATCGCTGAAAGGTACGCCGACACCTATGCACGGCCCCTCCCTCCTCGTACACTGGGAGCCGCCCCGACGCTGTTACCGAGCCGGCTCGAAATGCCACGATTGCACGAGAATCCGCGCGGGGAAACTTGCTGGCGCTGTGATAGCAAGTATCACATCAGTTGGAACTGCCCTCTCAATCGCAAGTGGTGCCGACACTGTCGCAGCAATCTTCACTGGAGTCGGCATTGTATCTTCCGACGCGTAGGAGTGGCCCCGACCATCAACAATCCGTCAGGCTGGTGCGGCAAGTGCCTTCGTCATAACGCCGGGCATAAAGAAATCGACTGCCCTGTCTACGACTTATGCCGCGCCTGTGGTCAGCGCGGCCCGTATGGCTTCCTTCGCACCCATGCATGCCCACAGGAAATGGAGATGTATCAGATGGACGATCGTAATGTAGCTGACGACTACCTCGAACTGGTGCAGGATGATGACGGTACGAGTCGTTTCTAGCCGGGACTGCTAGAACCAGAAGAGGGGGTGATGTTACGAACCCCGTCTTTACCCGTATTCTTTTCTTACCCAACGATGACCCTTCCTTGCCGCCTACTCTCCACTACCAGATTACGTCTCCATCGTGGACCCGTCACATGCTCTTCGCCCATCCCCGTGACTCGCTTGTTTACATGTCTTTGGCTGTCGTTATCTCTGCTTATCACTTATCTCCTTATCGTACGACCAGACACTTACTTAATTCCCTATCAGTAGAAGCCAGGCTTTACGCCCTCCGCTTTCATATATTTGGGCCCACTTGACTCCGCGATTCTTATCTGTAGACGCTCATCTGATTACGTATATAAAGTCCACTGTAGCTACAATGTAGACCTCAGACTCGACTTATTGAATACATCGGTGTTTGTCTTCCGGACTTCCCCTTGAAACCTCTGACTCGATCGTCTCAGTGCTTTTGGCACTTTCCGCTCAACATTGTCACTCGGAACAGCCCCGTTGACTTTGACTCATCCCCTTATACTCCAAGAGGTCTTATTGGTCTCTTATCTGAACCTACGAACGAAGCTGTCGCACAAGTCGTGCAGAACGTCCCACACCGGACGTAACAGTTTGCAGTAGTGGGAGGGGGTGGAGCTGGGGTTGGGAGGCGAATATAACGAGGAGGGGGGGTGCCAAAGGTGTTGGACGCGTTTAAGAGGCCTGGGGAACGAGAGGGGGCAATTGGAGGGTGGGGGAGGGCACAGGGAAAGGATGAAGTTCTGGGAGTTCCAGAGGAGGCAAGACCGATGAAGGGGGGCAGGGGATGCTGTGGCAGCTGCCTCTACTAAGGCAGCGAAGTTGAGGATTTCGTGGGGGGGGTAAGCTCGTAGGGGGGGGAGGCTGCTTGATCCGAGGTGTAGGACACAGGAGAGCTGTTTTGGGACACTAGGGCACTTTGTCAGTCACTGTCTGCTGTGAAAGAGACTGTCCAAATGTTACAACTCACTGTCGACTGCCTGGACAGTGGGTTGTATGCGAGGGGAAAGGATTTAGAAGTGGGCAAAAGGTGAGAGTGAGGGCGAAAGTGCAAGAGAGGCGAAGCGAACAGCTCAAGGGCAAGGGATGAGAAGCCTTCCACAAAGTGGGGCTAATCTCCTAGGTAATCAGGAACCGGATCACAAGTGGACAGTCTGGAGCTGTCCATTCTATTCCCAAAGGGTTTATATACGTAATTACAACCGGGACTTTGGTCTGTGCACCACTTTAGGGGAGGCCAACTCCGCTCTAACTCCCTACTGATCCACCAATGAGAATAGCCCCACTTTTGGGCTTAGGAATCCGCAGTCCGCAGTCCGCAGTCCGCAGTCCGCAGTTTGTGCACTGCTGTTTAGACATTGTGGGGTTCTGTTAGTACTCTTCCCACAGGTCTCCAATTTGGCAGGAGTCCGGCCCTGGTCCGGACCGGCCCTTCTCTGGTCTTAATCTAGGGTTATCTTCATCTCTGAGGGTTTTACAAGGTCTCTGGGAGCGTCTGAGGATTTCTGGGGGGTCAGGAGGTTTTCTAGGGTGTCAGTTCATGACAACGGTAGCTATTTGTGTGGAGTTATTTTGTACACTGGGGCCTTGCCCCTTCCTCTTGTTGCCCTTTTTGCCTGCATCAGCATTGGCTCTGTCCTGTTTCCTTTGCCGACATTCATTAGCCTTGTGGCCCGGCTTCTGGCAATAGAAGCAGGTGACATCATTGGACGATGATGCACCTGCAGGTTGTGGTGTGAAAGATACTTGTTTTTTGTTTTTGTTTTTGTTGACATGGGCTGCCTTGTTAAGGGCAGCCCCAACACCACTTCCTGCGGGGCCGGCTAGTCGGCTTTCCTCATTTAGGAACCTTTGTACAAGGTCCTGAGGGGAAAGGCGGTCAGGAGGACCTGACGCCAGGATAGAGCCAGCAATGGCTGAGTAGGATGGAGGTAGGGATTGGAGCAAAATAAAGCTCAACTGGAGATCAGAGATCTCCATCCCATTTTCCTTGAGAGTACTCCTCACATCCAACACACGCTGCAACTGGGGTCTGAATTGCTTTCCTTCTTCCAAGCGGAAGGAGGATACAGAACACCACAAGTTGTAGGTGGCCATGCTACCTACTGAGCCGTAGAGCGATTCCAAATGCTCATACTTGGCATTGACAGTTGGATACGTTCTGTCAGAGGCAATTTGAGAGTATGTTTCTGGCGATGTGACCATCACCAGAACTCCCATGAGGACCTCCTCCACCCTATTCCATTCTTGGTACATAGGCTCAGACCAAAGCGCAAAGCGCTTGGCATATTCGTCATCCTTTTCTCCATCCTCTGGCTTGGGAGGATTGAGGAATTCAGGGGCATCATGCGTGATGTGCCTCTTCATCCCATTGATCCTCAGCAAGGCTGTGAACGACACAGACCATTGCTGCCAATTGGAGCCATCAAGTTTGTCAAACTTGAAAGTGGGAGGGAAGACGATGGAAGACATTTGAGATGATTTAAAAGGGTTTGATCCTGGTTCCAAGGAGCAGTTAGAACCAGTTGTCCAGGTCTCATTTAAGAGGGCCCGTCCAATCTGTGGCGCTATGCTTCAGAACTTAGAAAAGTCCTGCCTCTGATGTGCGACTTCTAAGTAGTATAGTAAGCTGTCTAGCGCCATCTACAACAAGTCCTAAGCCCACATCAGGGGGACATTGTGTAAATAGATGGGGAGTCATGTCATGGAGGAGCCAACCGCAAGTTCCACTAGAGACAAAGGGTATAAAGCCCTTCCTCTAGTGCTGGTGGTGGAGTCCATGATTAAGCCCTAGATGATTGGGGCCATGACTATAGTAGACTATCAGGTTTCCTCTGGTTGGGGCGGACCCCCAACAACGGCAGCGGGTACTTCTGCCCAGAGACAAAACCTTCTAGCTACTGTGTAAATACTATAGTAGTTCAAGCCTACTTGTATCGAGCCCAAGCGTCATGGGAGTGACTACCCATGCCTTGTTCTAGACCCTAAACTCTACCTGCAGGTCGCTAAACCTGGCTTACAGATCGAGCCAAGCATTGACTGAACCTATAGCCCCAAGCCTTCTGGGCAAGTGGCCTACTAAGACTATGGATGGGACGAAGACCCAGCTACAACTAAGAATACTATTTACTTAGAGCGCACATGAGGAACTCAAGGTGTTTCACCCGCTTAGGGTCCCTCATCACCTCTTGCAAGAATCCCCTGAGGGACTAGCCAGACAGATCAAGGTGGGCACATAAAGCGCACCACCTTGTGGACAGTTAAGGGCAAGGGAAGAATTCGAAGCTCACTGTTTAGACTGATTGGGAAAGACGAAGTCTTGAAGCTGGTGAGCTTGAAGAAGGTTTGGACTGATCAAAAGAAGAGACAGATCAGTAAAGCGTGCTCAGGGCCCATAACCTGTGAAACAGGCATGTGCGCAGCATACTGACTGTGAAGTTAGCGGGTTAAGCTAGAAAGACAAGTTATACTTCAGAGGAGAAGACAACTCTGTTACTCTATACTACACACCTAGAAAGACAAGTTATCTACAGGAGACGGTTAGTCAAAGGTAAGGTAGTAGAGTGGATGGAACTTACACTTCAGAGGAGAAGACAACTCTGAAGTGTAAGAGACGAAACAGACACCCTTATATACTCTATGAAGGGATGGTCTGTGCACTGGGAATAAGTCCACAAGTGCCGGACAGAGTCCAAACAATAAACAGAGGGAGAAAGGCTATTGGCCACTACAGAAATCACATGTTACATGGTGCATCAGTCAGCTACTGCGGAATGTGAGAAAGAAAGTAATAAAGATAATGTAAAAGTCCGAAACTCCGGTATCTAATCTAATCTACAAAGTAGCTAATCTAATCACCTGATGCCTGAAGCATCACCGAACATCTTCTGTGTTCAACACGTAGATCACAAAAGCTCAAGACTAAGGAATATAGCTTGAGCGTATGGTAACTTAAATAGGAGTGGAAGAGGATGACGTTATTATGTTAAGGGTGCTGCTAAGGTTTGAGGCTAGTAAGAGTAAAGGAGGAGAAAAAGTCGTACGTTGCAGTATCGTACGTTTCTGTCTGTATAGTACGGGGAAAGGTATCGTATTAGGTATTGTAACATTACCTCTCGCTAAGGTTCGAAGTCCCTTGACGAACTCTAGGTGTTCTTAGATACTGTGCAATTAAAACAGGGGTGAGATGATGGGCAGCGGCTGCTTTGTTTAGGCAGCGTTGTGTAAGGAGGGTTTTTTGAGCCATTTCAATGGAGTTGTATGTGGCAAAGGTCTGGGTTGGGAGTGGGGCGATATGGCGAATGCATTTTTCATCGGATGCGGATATTGGTGGGGGTGTGGACTTTATAGGCTTTCTCGGGGGTATGCGAATAAAAAGGCGGGGTGAGGGTTTTGAAGGTGAATTACCTCCCATTGTAAGGTTTGTGAGACTACGAACAGGAAGGGCAGCAGCAAGGGAAGGGGGAAGGGTGGAAAGGTAGTCATGAATGAGGTCATCAGCATGAATATGACGATAATCGACCCATTCATTGTCAGAGGATGGGAACCCCTTCCAGCAAAGGAGAAACTGGAGGCAGCCTAGGCGGCCTGAGCGGCGGTGGCCAATGACACAGTCGATTTCAACTTCCTCGGTGCCATGAACCAGGACAGGAGGGGGTCGAGGCGGGGATGGGCCATATGCAGAGGTGGTGATGTATGGGGAGAGAAGGGAGGCATGGAAAACATTGTGAATCTTTAGGGAAGGAGGGAGGGCAAGTTCGAAGGCAACGGGAGATATAACGCGGGTGATCGTGAAGGGTCCATGGCGGCGGGGGGCGAGCTTTTGGGATGGGAAGAGGGAGGAGATATGCTTACCTTCAAGCCAGACCTGATCATGGAGGGAGAAAGATGGTGTTAGAGGTGTCAGTTGTTCCAGAACTTTGGATGCGAGACGACGGGCAGAGAGAATAGAAGCGAGGCGATCTGATAAGGTGGGGATTGGGGTGGTAATTTTGGAGTTTGGGGGACTAGGACGGAAGCCAAGGAGTAATTCATGGGGGCTTGTTGAACACAGAAGATGTTCGGTGATGCTTCAGGCATCAGGTGATTAGATTAGCTACTTTGTAGATTAGATTAGATACCGGAGTTTCGGACTTTTACATTATCTTTATTACTTTCTTTCTCACATTCCGCAGTAGCTGACTGATGCACCATGTAACATGTGATTTCTGTAGTGGCCAATAGCCTTTCTCCCTCTGTTTATTGTTTGGACTCTGTCCGGCACTTGTGGACTTATTCCCAGTGCACAGACCATCCCTTCATAGAGTATATAAGGGTGTCTGTTTCGTCTCTTACACTTCAGAGTTGTCTTCTCCTCTGAAGTGTAAGTTCCATCCACTCTACTAACTACCTTACCTTTGACTAACCGTCTCCTGTAGATAACTTGTCTTTCTAGGTGTGTAGTATAGAGTAACAGAGTTGTCTTCTCCTCTGAAGTATAACTTGTCTTTCTAGCCTAACCCGCTAACTTCACAGTCAGTATGCTGCGCACATGCCTGTTTCACAGTGTCTACGAGATTAGGATATGGAGTCAAGTGGGCCCAAATATACAAAAGTGGACAGCATAAAGCCGAGCTTCTGATAGGGAATTAAGTGTCTGGTCATAAAGATAAGAAGATAAGCGATAAGGGATCAAACATAGGTAAATGTCAGGTCAACAAGTACAAAGCAAGTCACAGGGATGGGAGCAAAGCACATGACGGGTCCCAGGATGGGGACATAATCAAGAAATGCAGAGTGGGCAGTAAGGCAGGGTTCTCGTTGGGAAGAGTGAAGAAAATGGGGTTACTCAGCAAAGGTTGTAACATATAACTTGTCTTTCTAGCCTTACATGCTAACACCTACAGTCAGTATGCTGTGCACCATGCCTGTTTCACAAAGTCCACTAGCATCCAAGTTCCATTCTTGGCTAGTGTGTCCATTTCATATTGGCATGTGTCCTGCCAGTTGCTAGTGTAGTCTGACTTCATCACCTCCCAATATGTGAGCGGATCACTATATGCAGCCACCGTGTTACGATCCCTGCCTAGCGAGCCACTTTTCTTCATGATCCCCAGCGACAATCCTGCCTGTCCCCCTATGCTACACTTCTTGATTATGTCCCCTTCTTGGGACCTGTCACATGCCCTGCTCCCTTCCCCGTGATCACCTTTATCCTTGTTTGCGCCACTTTGCTTATGATTGACCTCTTATCTCATATCTCTTATCTTTATCTTTATGACCAGACACTTACTTAATTCCCTATCAGAAGCTCGGCTCTATGCCCTCTGCTTTTGTATATTCAGGCCCACATGACTCCGCATTATCTTATCTTTAGATGCTCATTCAATTACATATATAAGTCTGCTGTAACTACATTGTAGACCTCAGACTCAACTTATTGAATACATCAGTGCTTGTCTTCTGGACATTTCCTGTTGGATCTCTGACTCATTCCTCTTGGTGTTTCTGACACCTTTCTGCTCAACATTGTCTTAGGGAACAGCCCCTTTGACTTTGGCTCATTCCACCTGAACTCCAAGAAGCCTTGTTGGTTTCTTATCTGATTCTGAACAATACACTATCACACAAGTCATGTGGAACGTCCTGCACTGGACATAACATCAAGTCAAGTCTCCTCCCATTGTGGCTTCTTCCAGCTGCAGTCAAACCTTGTTCAAAGAAGAGCTCATTGACTGCAGAGACAAGAATAATCTTTCACAACAGACACTTGGCTCTGCCATCTGGAAAGACTTTGAAACTGAGTTTGGATACTATGTCTATCACAACAGAAGATACCAACCAGTAGAATACGACAACAAGAAAAGAGTTTGGTATCATATCCAATACTGTTACAACCTCTGCCGTCTGTCCCCATTTTCTTTCTGCTACCCAACGACGACCACTCCTTGCCGCCTACTTTACACTTCTCGATCACATCTCCATCGTGGGACCCCTCACGTGCCCTGCTCCCATCCCTGTGACTCAGTTTACATCTGTTGACACGTCGTTTGCTTATGATTGCTTCCTTATCTCTTTATCTCCTTATCTTAAGATCGGACACTTACTTAGTACCCTATCAGAAGCTAGGCTTTACGCCCTCCGCTTTCGTATATTTGGGCCCATCTGACTTGGTACTCTTATCTCGTAGACGCCCACTGAGTTACGTATATACAGTAGCCCACAAAACCGTTCCAATGTTTGGCCACCCTGAAGAGATTGACCTACCACACAATGAGAATAATTTCCAAAATTAGTAGAAATTAGTAGATGATAGTGTAGCATCTCAGCTTCAATTAGAGTCTATAATAATGTCCATTGGATCAGTGGTTCATGATATATAAAATGTTTTGTGAGGCATTATCATTGGAACGGTTTTGTGGCCAACATGTGAGATGACAAAACCGGTATCTGGTGGTCATGGGAATGCATTGACAGTCATGTGACAATGTTTAATAAGTTGAACACACACCAAATAATCATCAAGAACACTTGCTTCTTACCATGCATGCCCTCTCTGCTGCCAAAAGGACTCACATCATCTCCCTCCTCACTTCAGGCAAATCTGCCCATAAAGTGTCAACTATGACTGGCCATAGCACTATTATCATCTCAAGATGGGTCATAAATACTGCCCTTACCATCCCAAGTCAAATGGAGGGAGACCAAGGAAGCTGACAGAGAGAAATGCTCAGCATGCTGTTTGCCTTATCTCCTCTGGCAGGGCAGACACAGATGTGGAAGTGACTAGAGCACTTCAGAAGTTGTTAATGGGTTCCTCTATCAACATAATATGCCCATCCATCCTCCCATCAAGTTTTCAAGCCATAACTGGCCCCTCCCATATCATACACCCCCATTCCATCATACAGTAACCCACAAAACCATTCCAATGTTTAACCATCCTGAAGAGATTGACCAACCACACCATAGGAATAATTTCCAAAATTAGTAGAAATTGGTAGATGATATTGTATCATCTAAGTGTCACTTAGAGCCTATACTGATGTCAATTGGGTCAGTGGTTCATGATATATAAAATGTTTTGTGTAGCAATGTCATTGGATTGGTTTTGTGGCCTATTGCACTTATGATGGAATGGGGGTGTATGATATGGGAGGGGCCAGTTATGGCTTGAAAACTTGATGGGAGGATGGATGGGCATATTATGTTGATAGAGGAACCCATTAACAACTTCTGAAGTGCTCTAGTCACTTCCACATCTGTGTCTGCCCTGCCAGAGGAGATAAGGCAAACAGCATGCTGAGCATTTCTCTCTGTCAGCTTCCTTGGTCTCCCTCCATTTGACTTGGGATGGTAAGGGCAGTATTTATGACCCATCTTGAGATGATAATAGTGCCATGGCCAGTCATAGTTGACACTTTATGGGCAGATTTGCCTGAAGTGAGGAGGGAGATGATGTGAGTCCTTTTGGCAGCAGAGAGGGCATGCATGGTAAGAAGCAAGTGTTCTTGATGATTATTTGGTGTGTGTTCAACTTATTAAACATTGTCACATGACTGTCAATGCATTCCCATGACCACCAGATACCGGTTTTGTCATCTCACATGTTGGCCACAAAACCGTTCCAATGATAATGCCTCACAAAACATTTTATATATCATGAACCACTGATCCAATGGACATTATTATAGGCTCTAATTGAAGCTGAGATGCTACACTATCATCTACTAATTTCTACTAATTTTGGAAATTATTCTCATTGTGTGGTAGGTCAATCTCTTCAGGGTGGCCAAACATTGGAACGGTTTTGTGGGCTACTGTAAGTCCGCTGTAGCTACCCTGTAGACTCAGACTTGACTTATTGAATACATCGGTGCCTGTCTTCTGGACATCCCCTTTGATCTCTGACTCAGTTGTCTCAAGTGCTTTTGGCACTTCTCCGCTCAACATCGTCTTAGGGAAGCGTCCCTTTGACCTTGACTCACCCCCCTTACACTCCAAGGAGCCTTATTGGTTTCTTATCTGACTCCACGAATTACGCTGTCACACAAGTCGTGTGGAACGTCCTGCACCGGACATAACAAATACTCAGAACAATGACACTCTTGGGTCACTACAGGACCTGCTCCACTAGAATTTGGATTAGGACCATGGAGGGAGAACCCCCTGGCCATTGTCACCAACTCTGAAGAAGAGTACATAGAACAAGAACAGAACGATGATGCACCAGCATTAGCTATTGCTACCCAGGTTGCACCAGAGATTGCTACAATCAGAGCCCCTGCATTAGCAACTCCCCAGATATCCACACAAGCTACCGACACTGTCCACCCCATTACCATGTCTACAATTGCCACACAACTCCCTGACCCCACCCCCAACCCTCTGTTGAACACAGAAGATGTTCGGTGATGCTTCAGGCATCAGGTGATTAGATTAGCTACTTTGTAGATTAGATTAGATACCGGAGTTTCGGACTTTTACATTATCTTTATTACTTTCTTCTCACATTCCGCAGTAGCTGACTGATGTACCATGTAACATGTGATTTCTGTAGTGGCCAATGGCCTTTCTCCCTCATGTTTGTTGTTTGGTCTTTGACCGGCACTTGTGGACTTATTCCCAGTGCACAGACCATCCTTGAGTTGTATATAAGGATGTCTGTTTTGTCTCTTACACTTCAGAGTTTCTTCTATCTCTGAAGTGTAAGTTGTCCTCTCTACTATCATCACTACCTTGAGACTAACTCTGTATATAGAACTTGTCTTCGTCTAGGTGTGTAGTATAGTACAATAGAGTTTCTTCTATCTCTGAAGTAACTTGTCTTCGTCTAGTCTTAACTAACACCTACAGTCAGTATGCTGCGCCTCATGCCTGTTCTACAGGTTATGGGCCCTGGGCATGCTTTACTGATCTGTTACTTCACTTTTTGATCAGTCCACACTTTCTTCAAGCTCACACAAGCTTCAAGACTCCTTTCCCAATCAGTCTTCTTTGTGAGCTTCAATTCTTTTCTCTCTTTGCCCTTAACTGTCCACAAGGTGGTGCGCTTTATGTGCCCACCTTGATCTGTCTGGCTAGTCCCTCAGGGGATTCTTGCAAAAGGTGATGAGGGACCCTAAGCGGGTGAAACGCCTTAAGTTCCTCATGTGCGCTCTAAGTAAATAGTATTCATAGTTGTAGCTGGGTTTTCGTCCATCCATAGACTTAGTAGGCCACTTGCCCAGAAGGCTTGGGGCTATAGGTTCAGTCAATGCTTGGCTCGATCCGTAAGCCAGGTTTAGCAACCTGCAGGTAGAGTTTAGGGTCTAGAACAAGGCATGGGTAGTCACTCCCATGACGCTTGGGCTCGATACAAGTAGGCTTGAACTACTATAGTATTTACACAGTAGCTAGAGGGTCTCGTCTCTGGGCAGAAGTACCCGCTGCTTTCATTGGGGGTTCGCCCCAACCAGAGGAAACCCAATAGTCTACTATAGTCATGGCCCCAATCATCTAGGGCTTAATCATGGACTCCACCACCAGCACTAGAGGAAGGGCTCTATACCCTTTGTCTCTAGTGGAACTTGCGGTTGGCTCCTCCATGACATGACTCCCCATCTATTTACACAACGTCCCCTGATGTGGGCTTAGGACTTGTTGTAGATGGCGCTAGATAGCCTACTATACTACTTAGAAGTCGCACATCAGAGGCAGGACTT
Source organism: Multifurca ochricompacta (assembly GCA_022496185.1). Lineage (NCBI taxonomy): Eukaryota > Fungi > Basidiomycota > Agaricomycetes > Russulales > Russulaceae > Multifurca > Multifurca ochricompacta. The sequence continues at coordinate 254,904 of WTXG01000034.1, read as the reverse complement.
TCTTAAGTTCTGAAGCATAGCGCCACAGATTGGACGGGCCCTCTTCAATGAGACCTGGACAACTGGTTCTAACTGCTCCTTGGAACCAGGATCAAACTTCTTAAATCATCTCAATGTCTTCCATGTCTTCCCCCCACTTCAAGTTTGATAAACTTGATGGCTCCAACTGGCAGCAGTGGTCGTGTCCTTCACTGCCCTGCTCAGGATCAATGGGATGAAGAGGCACATCACGCATGATGCCCCTGAATTCCTCAATCCCCCAAGCCAGAGGATGGAGAAAAGGATGACGAGTACGCCAAGCGCTTGCACAATGGTCAGAGCCATGTACCTGGAGTGGAACAGAGTGGAGGAAGTCCTCATGGGAGTTCTGGTGATGGTACATCACCAGAACATACTCCCAAATTGCCTCTGACAGAACTTACCCGCTGTCAATGCAAGTATGAGCATTGGAATCGCTCTATGGCTCAGTAGGTAGCATGGCCACCTACAACTTGTGGTGTTCTGTGTCCTCCTTCCGCTTGAGGAGGGCAAAGCATTCAGACCCCAGTTGCAGCGTGTGTTGGATGTGAGGAGTACTCTCAAGGAAAATGGGATGGAGATCTCTGATCTCCAGTTGAGCTTTATTTGCTCCAATCCCTACCTCCATCCTACAATGCCATTGCTGGCTCTATCCTGGCGTCAGGTCCTCCTGACCGCCTTTCCCCTCAGGACTTGTACAAAGGTTCCTAAATGAGGAAAGCCGACTGCCGGCCCGCAGGAAGTGGTGTTGGGGCTGCCCTTAACAAGGCAGCCCATGTCAACAAAAACAAAAAAAAAACAAGTATCTTCACGCCACCTCCTGCAGGTGCATCATCGTCCAATGATGTCACCTGCTTCTATTGCCAGAAGCCGGGCCACAAGGCTAATGAATGTCGGCAAAGGAAACAGGACAGAGCCAATGCTGATGCAGGCAAAAAGGGCAACAAGAGGAAGGGGCAAGGCCCCAGTGTACATAATAACTCCACACAAGTAGCTACCGTAGTTAATGGTAGTGGCAGAATACAGGAGGTGCATGAGACACCTCGCATTTCACTTTATATGATGACCGAACATACGCAAGAAGTCGATGATGGCAGCAATCCTTGGATGATGGACAGCGGAGCCACCACCCATTTACACCATACTTAGAGATTTCTCTGAGTATTTCCCACACAAGGGACATCAGGTGACAATGGTGATGGATCCGTGGTCCAAGTCAAGGAACAGGCAAAGTCATACTCAAAACTCGAAATAATTATGAGTTAGAGTTAAATAATGTCTTTTATATGCCTGGCAGTGAAGAATACTGTCAACAAGCTGCATCACAGACAAAGGCGGTTCAGTGGAATTTTCTCCATCTGAGGTCAAAATAAAGTACAATAATGCAATTATAGCGAAGGTGTCAAGGCTTAGGACTCTATTGGGTCTTTGGGAAGACTATGCAGAATTTAAATACTGCTTCCCACAAATCTGCATCAAGTAGCCTTGATACCTGGCATTTGCGCATGGGTCATATGTCAAAAGAGGCCCTCAAAAGACATGCTCCTAAGGCTGTAAAAGGCCTTAGTATTGATAATAGCCAAGTGGAAGACAAGCCGTGTTATGGCTGTGAAATGGGAAATCACACCGTCTTCCATTCCCTCCCTCTCAAAAGAGAGCTTCAGCACCCTTGGAGGTCATTCATAGTGACTAGTTGGTCCTCTGCAATGTACCTCGATTCAAGGAACCTATACTTCGCCACTTCATAGATGACTTTAGCAGGACAGCTCTAGTTGTTGCTATGAAGGCAAAAGTGATTTTATGTCGGTCTTCAGTAACATTAAGGCATTCTTGGAAATAAATAGACAAGAAATAAAGACCTTACATACAGACGAGGTGGCAAATTTGTTAATAGGGAGCTGAAGTCATACTTGAGCAGGCTGGCATGAGCATAAATTGACAATGCCATATTCCCCACAACAGACGGAAGGGCTGAAAGGTTCAACAGAACATTATGGAAAGGCTACCAGTATGCTGCTCATGCTGGTCTTTCCCTTGGTTTCTGGGAATGTGCAGTGCAAACAGCCTGTCACATATACAATAGAACACCTATCCGTTCAACAAGTGGAGGACACCGCTTGAACTTCTGGAAGGGGACATTCCAGATGTTTCTTACTTTAAATATTTGGCTGCTTAGCCTATTACACTGTCCAGAGGACAAAGACGTAAACTGGATCAAAAGCCAGGGAGACAGTCTTTGTCGGTATGCACCCATCTAAGGATATCTCTTTGGGATATGCATACTCGATCCTTCGTATTGTCAAGAGATGTGACATTTGATGAAGGGCCTTCCATCAACCTTGCCAAGGACAGCAAGGGAAACAAAAGGAAAAGTTACGCCTTTTGTTTAGAAGTTGAGAGGCCTGTCCACCTCAACCAGCAATAGCCACAGTTCTCAGGTCCTGAAGACAAGGAGCCGAGGTTGAGGAACAGGAGGTAGTGGAACTCCTCAATAATCCTGAGCCTACCACACCTGAAATGACTTGATACACATGATCAAACTATCTATCAGACGCCCCATCCAAATCATGGAACCATCTGAACTCCCCAAGACCATGCCAAGAGACATCTAAGAAGAATGTTGGCAATTTCCCAACCAGTATTTACTAGGGAAAGTCACACTCTCAGCAATGTGACAGGGCTGTGCAGGAAGATTTAGATCTTGATACTGCCCGTCCTAACGTTCACACGCATGATCCTCATTTTATAATGAGGATAATGCTGAGTTCGTACAGGGTTCTTCCAGACTTGGGCATATGGAATTGCTAAATGCCGCAGGAGTCTCTCATAGAGATCCCCTGACTTTTCAGGAGGCAATGCAGTCTGACATGCCAGTGAATGGCTTGAGGCATGTAAATATGAGATTGATGCCTTAGATAAACTTGATGTGTGGCACCTTGAGGATCTCCAAAGGAAGAAAGGCTGTCAAGTCAAATGGGTTTTTAACTGAACCAGATGGACGGTTTCGTGCTAGGCTTGTGGCAAAAGGTTCACCCAAGTAGAAGGAGTGGACTTCGATGAACTTCTCTCCAGTCGCCAGATTTGAATCATTAGATTTACTAGCACTAGCTACACTAGAGGATTGGGAAATCCACCAGATGGATGTCAAATTGGCATTCCTACATGGCGATCTGGATGAGGAATTTATATGGAGCAACCAGTTGGTTTCGTCGTTGCTGGTCAAGAGTCCAAAGTTTGTAGGCTACAAAAGCATTATATGGCCTCAAACAAGCCTCCGAGCATGGAATCTTCATTCCATGGAGTTCTTAATGAGCTCGGCTTCATCAGACTACTCTGATGCAGGAGTATATGTGTTTCATCAAAAGAGGGGGATGATTCACTTTATGTCATTCTCTATGTAGATGACATTACTATACTTGGATCTTCCAATGATAAATACGTGGCTGAAGTCATCCTATCTAATAATATGAGATGACTGACTTGGGAGAAATCCAGTCATACCTTGGAGTTAACATCACCAGGGATCGTCCTAATAAGACACTGGAATTGACCAAGCAGCCTACGTTTTTCTATTTGAGAAGTTTGGGATGAGGGATTCCAACCGAGTATATACTCCTCTTCCCTCTGGGCTGATGTCATCTGGTCAAATTTGAAGGCCAGGCATCTACTTCTGAAATAAAGAAGTATCAACAGTTGATGGGGTCTCTGCTATGGGTGCAGATTGGAAGCAGACCTGACATCAGTTTTGCTGTGGCGCCCTTAGTCAATACGCTTCCAATCCCTCTCAGATCATATGCACTTGCAAATATGTCTAAAGTATCTTAATAGTACAAGACTACAAGTTGCGTATTCTGGAGGGAATGGGAGAGTGGCCTTCATGGCTTTGCAGATTCCTCATGGGGAGATCAAGAGGACTGCCACTCTACCTCAGGCTACGTGTTTTTCTTGCAATGGTGCATATCTGGTGTCCAGAAAGCAGAAAACAGTAGCACAGTCCACCACAGAAGCGAATACATGAGCCTTCTGAGGCTGCAAATCAGGCAGTGTGGTACAGGACTTTTATGGAGGAACTAGGGTATGAGGTATCCTCCCCTATACTACTCCATTGTGACAAAAGGGTGCCGTGGACTTGGCATTAAACCCAGTCACAGGAAGGCGGTCAAAGCATATTCCAAGTACCATGCATTAGGGGGTACATGAATCGCACATAATGATTAGTGCGACCCCCACAGGTGAGATGCTGGCAGATGGCTTACAAGTCTCTACCAAGAGCATCGTTTGAAACCATGGTAAATGGACTTGGACTTATGCTGAAATGAGAAGCTGAATTGGAGACTTTGTATACCAGTTTCACTTTCCCACCCATGACAAAGTTCTCACTTCGAGATGATGCAAGAGGTGTATGGTTTCAGTTTGCATAAGCGAATCACCGCGATATGCCTCTGAACACCATGCCTCTCTCACACTCAAGAGAGTTAGAGAAGTTGGATCTCTGGCTGGTGATATGCTCATTCAATTGTGATGGCAGTGTGCTCATCAACTCATTTCCCATCATGACCAGATGCCTTCAGCATGGAGGGATGTTGACACAGAAGATGTTCGGTGATGCTTCAGGCATCAGGTGATTAGATTAGCTACTTTGTAGATTAGATTAGATACCGGAGTTTCGGACTTTTACATTATCTTTATTACTTTCTTTCTCACATTCCGCAGTAGCTGACTGATGTACCATGTAACATGTGATTTCTGTAGTGGCCAATGGCTTTCTCCCTCATGTTTGTTGTTTGGTCTTTGACCAGCACTTGTGGACTTATTCCAGTGCACAGACCATCCCTTGAGTTGTATATAAGGATGTCTGTTTCATCTCTTACACTTCAGAGTTTCTTCTATCTCTGAGTGTAAGTTGTCCTCTCTACTATCATCACTACCTTGAGACTAACTCTGTATATAGAACTGTCTTGTCTAGGTGTGTAGTATAGTACAATAGAGTTTCTTCTATCTCTGAAGTAACTTGTCTTCGTCTAGTCTTAACTAACACCTACAGTCAGTATGCTGCGCCTCATGCCTGTTCTACACCTCTGCCTCCTCTACTGTGACTGCCCCAAACATCCCACCTCCATCAGGACAACTCTCAGAGTATTGCCCAGACATTTACAGGAGATCCCTCCCAAAGCAAGAAGTTCATTCTGGAGTTCACCACTTCCAGAATTTCAACCATGATGTCCCACAAATTATCAACCCATTCCAAAGAGCCAACCCTTTCTATCACTCATTAGAGGGGAAGCTGTAGATGATTGACAATGGAGCAGTTAGAGTGGTTGAATGATCAAGTGGCATCCAGACAACAGACCACGAGCCTCAGGCTTTGGGAAACTGTTGCCCAGAGATTCAAAGATGCCTTCACAGATGGGCAGGCTAAACAAAAGGCTGCGAGGGAACTAAAAACACTAAAAATGGAAAGAGGGGACTTGGACACATATGTTGCCAAATTCCACAGCTTGGCTAACTGAGCCAGGTACAATACAGGTGAAGAGGCCACATTGGACCTCTTCTCACAAGGACTCCCCAACCCCCTGGTGAAGAACATAATCCAGTTCCATCACCCACACACCTGGGACAACTGGGTAGATGCTGCACAGCGACAGCAACAAGATTACCTTGATTTTCAAACAAGGTTCAGAGTTGACACGAAGAAAGGGAAGACAAGGGACCAATGGAAGGCAGCCTTTGGAGTGAAATCGCCAGGGCACACTCCAACAAGGGATCCAAATGCCATGGATACCTCAGCCAACAGGACCCACATCTGTGCTATGCTGACAGAGGATGAGCAGCAGACCCTCATGAAAGAAGGAAGGTGTTTCCACTGCAAAGCCCAAGGACACATGTCCCAAGACTGCCTGAAAAAGGGGGCACATGTAGCCAAAGCCACTACTACCCCTACCCCAGCTTCCAACAACCCACCCTCAGTTGACAAACATACTAAGGAAGAGAAGGCCCACGATATATGGGCAAATATGATGAAAGAAAGCAAAGAAGTACATGCCATCCTGGTAGAAAAGGTGTTTGCCAAAAAGGATTTTGACTGGCTCAACCCCATTGGCCTGGGCAAGAGCATTACATGTAACTTCTGTGTTCACTAGTCAGTTCAAATCATTAAAAATACCAGTACATTTGAAACCACACAGAAGACGGCCGACCAAGATGTTTTAGTGGACTCTGGAGCCACCGATAACTTCATCAGCCAGCGACTCGTAAAAGTCCTGGGATTAGGGGTGCTCATGCTCCCTCAAGAGAAAATATTTGGAACATAGACGGGACTGCCAATAAAGCCAGAAGGATCACACACTACACTGACCTAAGCATACAGGTTGGAGAAGATACCAGAACAATCCACTTCCTCATCACCGATCTTGGTACTGAGGATCTCATCCTGGGATACCCCTGGCTTGCAGCCTTTGAGCCAAAGATAAACTGGGCAGATGCAACTAGGGCATAGCACGAGTCTGGGTAACTTGCGAGTTTTTGAGTAGAGCCATGGGAAAACTCGCGGGTATTGATACTCGTGGATCCAGGTGATCCGTGGGAAAATACTCATGTGGATCCGGGTATTGATTTGGCACCCCAGGTACCCGCATGGGTACTCGTGGAATACTCATGGGAATATTATTATATAAATTATTTTTTTAATAGGCTCCTCAACCTAGAACAGAAATGGCTGATACATGGATTGAACCTAAGACCTCCGGGAACAAGCTCGGTCCAGTGCTCTAACCACTAAGCCACCCAGCCTCACTAGTAAAGACACACAATATATTATATATAGGGTTATGCAGAATTGATTTTATCACTTGTATCTAATTAATTGTGAACGCGTTTTGATCTTATCACTTGTATTATCTTAGATGTATATCTTTAGTATCTAATTAATTGTGAACGCATTTTTGATCTTATCACTTAGATGTACATCCCAAGTATCTAATTAGTTGTGAACGCATTTTTGATCTTATCACTCAGATGTACATTCCAAGTATCTAATTAGTTGTGAACACATTTTTGATCTTATCACTTGTATTAGATGTATATCCTAAGTATCTAATTAACTGTGAATGCATTTTTGATCTTATCACTTAGATGTACATCCCAAGTATCTAATTAGTTGTGAACACATTTTTGATCTTATCACTTGTATTAGATGTATATCCAAGTATCTAATTAACTGTGAACGCATTTTTGATCTTATCACTTAGATGTACATCCCAAGTATCTAATTAACTGTGAACACATTTTTGATCTTATCACTTAGATGTATATCCTAAGTATCTAATTAATTGTGAACACATTTTTGATCTTATCAATTAGGCATGATCCCGGCATCTCTGTACTGACGCGTGCTGACACGTGCATTCTTAAGCCTACCTTCCTAGATAGGAAGGCAATGCACAGTCCGATCGGTGTGCCCCACACTTCGCATTTTTTTGCATTTTTTTGCATTTTTTTGCATTTTCTATAGATATAACTGATTCGTTTTATTTTGGATTGGATGCATGATCTGACTTGAAACTTCATGGGATTGTAGTAATATATATATTCTTTCTGTGTATGCAAGATGAAGATCTCTGGCTGCCTCAAACCTTACAAGTAAAACCTACGAGTATACCCACGAGTACTCGGATCCATGCAAGTATAGGACTCGTGGCTCTGGGTGATCCGTAACATACTCGTTGCAGATCTGAGTATGGGATTATCTAATCTAAATACCACGAGTTCGGATCCAGGTAACTCACAAGTGCACTCGTGCTAGGCCCTAGATGCAACTATGAGCAAAAGTTTCTAATTACATCTTTGGGGTATGACTATGCGGTATGACCCCACGCCATCCAAGCGAGAACAAGCTACATGGGATGATCTAGAGCCTAATGACCAAGTATACTGCTATTATGACAAAGGCTTCTGAATTGGCACAAAGGCAATGGAAGGGCAGGAAGACAAAACCTTCAAAAACACTGTCCCCACAGAATACCAACATCACTATAAGGTATTCTCTGAAGAAGAATCCCAGTGATTCCCACCTTCACGACCTTGGGACCACACCATTGATTTCATACCCGACACCCCCCCCACCATTGATTGTAAAATCTATCCATTGTCCAATGGAGCAAGAGGTGTTGACCACCTTCCTGGAGGAACATCTTGCCAAAGGATATATTTGCCCATCCAAGTCACCCTATGTGGTCACCCTTCTTCTTTATCAAAAGAAAGATGGCAAACTATGCCCAGTACAAGATTACAGGAGAATCAATGCTTACACCATTCGAATGCCTACCCTCTCCTGCTTATACCAGAACTCATTGACACAATGAGAGACAAGGCATTATTCTCCAAAATGGACATTCGTTGGGGATACAACAACATATGTATTTGTGAAGGAGATCAGGGAAAAGCCATGTTTAAAACTAACCAAGGACTCTTCAAACCCAATGTCATGTTCTTTGGGCTGACCAACTCTCCGGCAACATTCCAAGCCATGATGAACCATATATTCTGAGATCTCATACTGACAGGAGAAGTGGTTGTCTACATGGATGACATCCTGGTTGCTACCCAAAGATGATCTCCCTCATCATCGAACCTGTGTCCATCAGGTCCTGGATATCTACACGACCATGACCTCTACTTGAAACTGGCAAAGTGCTCCTTTGAACAGAAAAGTGTTGAATACCTGGGAGTCATACTTGAGGGAGGACATGTGTGCATGGACCCAGTCAAGGTGCAGGGGATCAGAGAATGGCCAATGCCCACAAGTGTTAAGGATGTTAGGTCCTTTGTCGGATTCTGTAACTTCTATCAGCATTTTGTCAAAGGCTTCTCTGGAATTGCTCATCCACTGAATGACCTCCTAAAAAAGGACATACCATGGCACTGGGATACGCCCCAACAAGAAGCATTCAAGCAGATCAGAGACATCATAGGAGTGGAACCAGTGCTCATTCAACCTGATCTAAATCAACCCTTTGAGCTGGAGGTAGATGCCTCCCACTTTGCAAATGGAGCTGTGCTGTACCAGCATGACACTGCTCAAATCTTACACCCAGTGGCATACTATTCTGAAACCTTCTCCCCAGCCAAACAAAATTATGATATCTGGGATAGAGAATTGCTGCCATTGTCAAAGCTCTGCATCACTGGTGACCCTACCTGGCTGGTGCCCCTCATAAAACCATTATCCATACTGACCATTCCAACCTGTTGTACTGGAAGGAACCCCACAAAATCAGCCGACATGTGGCATAAGAAGTTTTAGAGCTAGAGGAATACAATTTTACCCTGAAACACATCACAGGAAGCCATAATGCACGAGCAGATGCATTGTCATGAAGACCAGATATGCATACCAGAGAGGATGACAATAATAACATTGTGGTCCTCCCAGAAGAAGTGTTCACAAGGACTGCTGTAGTCAGCCTCCATGACATGGACTTATGGGCACAAGTCTCACAGAACATGAACCAAGAACTTTGTCAATCTTGGGCTGATGCACACAATTTGAAGGAAATCAATGGCCTGTGGTGGAAAGATGGCGATCATCTTGTTGTCACCGGTGGCGACAACATTAAGAGGGGGGTGATCCATTTTCACCACGACCTCCCTTCTGCTGGCCACCCCGGCATTGCCAACACCTACACCCTCACCAAACGAGATTACTGGTGGCCCAACATGAAACAAGATGTCAAAAACTATGTGAAAGGATGTGCGGCATGTCAGGCAAACAAGGTCAACATGCACCCAAAAGTCCCACCAATATATCCCATCACACCCATTGCATCGACCCCATTCCAGACCATTGCCATGGATTTCATAGTCAAACTTCCTGAGTCACAAGGGTTTGACTCCATCCTTACAATCATCAACCACAACTGTTCAAAGGCAGCCCTCTTCATACCCTGCAAAGAAACTATCACAGCCGAAGGAGTGGCAAAGCTGTATCTCAATCATGTCTATCGCCACTATGGACTTCCCCAGAAGGTCATCTCTGATGAGACACTCAGTTTACATCAACATTCGCACAAGCCCTATGCAAGATGTTGAATATCACACAGAACATATCCATGGCATACCATCCACAGACTGATGGGCAATCGGAACGAACCAACCAATGGTTAGAACAGTATCTGCGATTCTGGTGTAATAGACAACAAAACAACTGGGCCCAGTGGCTATTGACAGCAGAGTTTGCCCACAACTCCTGGCCCAACAGGACGACGAAAGCCACTCCCTTTTCACTTATCATGGGCTGGACCCCACAAACTACATGGGTAGATAAGCCTACTGATGTACCATCGGTAGCCCAACAAATCAACCAATGGAAGGAGCTGCAACAATTGGCCAATGAGAATCTGCTGAAGGCGCAAGAGCTCTTATCTGCACTGCCTAGCAAATTCACACCTTATCAGACCAATGACTGGGTCTGGCTGAAGGGAAGAACATTCACACCTCACACCCCACTGCCAAGTTAGTGCCTTGACATCATGGACCCTTCCAGATCAAAAGGAAGCTGTCAGACATTTCATATGAACTTGAACTCCCTGAGAAATGGAAGATTCACCCAGTCTTCCATGCCCAACTACTGACTCCATATAGGGAGACTTCCATTCATGGCAAGAACTTCCTGAGACCACCACCTGATCTCATTGACAGAGAAGCAGAGTGGGAAGTGGATTGCATTCTGGATTCATCCTGAAGAGGCTGAGGGCGCAAGCTGCATTACCTGATCAAGTGGAAGGGGTTCCCAGACTCTGACAGTTCGTGGGAACCAGCCAGGAACATCTTTGCTCTGACCCTTATCGTGGAGTTCCACTTACGACATCCCCAAGCACCCAAGAACAGTTAAAAGGATGACCCTCAGATCCCAGATGAATTCCCCAGTACATGCTTCCCCAGCAATGTCCTAACACCATAACATCTATCATGTCTTTCATTGCTGCCAATGCCACTGTCGATGCCTTCACCTCCTCCACTGTAGTTGTTGAGAATTTCCCATCCACTCACCCTCCACTCATCCCTCTTCCCCATTGACTACGAGGCCACAGAAGCACGAGTCAAGAACCATCCCCCAACCCAGATGATGACTTCCACACTGTGAAGAACTCACCTGAATGACCTACTGGGCATGGAGATGGATGATGAGTCCCGAGTTTCCTTTCTTTGCCAACAACCCGAACTCATCCATGTACTTCCCTCTCAAATCACCATGGCTGACAGAGAGGTCGCCATTGCAAAGTACATATTCTACTAACAGAGGGATGGATGTAGCTGGATGCATGAAAAAGAATGACCTGTCTATGGGCCCAAGTCTATTTGGAGGAGAATATATGGGTCGCCTACATCATACATGAGTGACGAACAGCTCAGGCATTTAGCCACTGACGACTCCCAAGCTTTGCAATTGATGAGGTGCTGAACGATATGCGCCTCCCATGTCTCAAGCTGAAGTAATGAGGTTGTGGAAGAACCTGACGCTGTGCACAACACTGAACCAGCAATACAAAGAGCATGTGAAGATGATGAGAGGTTGATGAGTGGGATGTTCCAGGTGGAACAGGAACTGGTGGAGATTGAAAGAGGTTGGGAAGGGGGATGCATACCAGACCATTGCTGAAAGGTACGCTGACCATAGCATGGCCCTTCTCCATGATCATTGGGGGCTGCCCTGATGTTGCTGCAAATTGATTTGAGATGCTGCATCTGCATGAGAACCCTGTGGAGAACATGTTGGTGGTGTGACAGTAAGTACCATATCAGTTGGAACTGTCCCTCAACTGCAAATGGTGTTGCACTGCGCAGCAATCTGCACTGGAGCTGGTTCTGCATCTTCTGTCATGTCAGTGTCACCCCAACAATCATCAACCCATTGGGTGGTGTGGCAAGTGTCTTCACCACAACTCAGGGCATCGCAAGCTGGACTGCCCCATCCGCAACCTCTGTTACTCATGTGGACAACATGGGCCTTATGGGTTCCTCTGTACCCACAGATGTCCCCAGGATGAGGACAAAGAGAATTACACCATGGACAATCATAATGTAGCTGATGATTATTTGGACCTGGTGCAGGATGATGATGGTACAAGTTGTTTCTAGCTGGGTCTGCTAGAACCAGAAGAGGGGGTGATGTTATGATCCCCACCTAGCAAGCCACTTTTCTTCATGATCCCCAGTGACGATCCTGCCATCCCCCTATGCTACACTTCTTGATTATGTCCCCTTCTTGGGACCCATCACATGCCCTGCTCCCTTCCCCGTGATTGCCTTTATCCTTGTTTGCACCACTTTGCTTATGATTGACCTCTTATCTTGTATCTCTTATCTTTATCTTTACAACCGGACACTTACTTAATTCCCTATCAGAAGCTCGGCTCTACGCCCTCTGCTTTTGTATATTCAGGCCCACATGACTCCACGTTATCTTATCTTTAGACACTCATTTGATTATGTATATAAGTCCACTGTAACTACATTGTAGACCTCAGACTCAACTTATTGAATACATCGGTGCTTGTCTTCTGGACATTTCCCATTGGATCTCTGACTCATTCCTCTTGGTGTTTCTGACACCTTTCCGCTCAACATTGTCTTAGGGAACAGCCCCTTTGACTTTGGCTCATTCCACCTGAACTCCAAGAAGCCTTGTTGGTTTCTTATCTGATTCTGAACAATACGCTATCACACAAGTCATGTGGAACATCCCACACCAGATGTAACACACCACAAGCAAAGCATGATGCCTGAGTTGCCCATCCTCACCTAACTCAGCATTATCATTGCCAAAGTAACGTGGATTCCTGCAAGGATTCTCTTGCAGTCTCCAAGGGGGCATGTCCTCCAAAGTGGGGACAATGGTCTGCTGAGTCCGGAGAAACCAGTTGTGTGGCATGTGGGGCAGGGGCTCTTGCATTGTGGGGCATGAAGGTGGGGTAGCCCAGACTGTATTACCAGAACTTGGGGTTTGCTGTGTGGCAACAGGGGATGGCGTCCTTGGTGGATCGACCTCCCCTTGAGTTTGTGTAGGGACAGCCATAGGGAATGTAATGGCCAGTGGCCCCTCCAGGGCCTTAGGTTGATCAGAACAAATAGACAGCTCACCATTGTCCTGAAATGGGAAGGAGTGTTCATCAATGTCATGTCATGCAACAGGACAACTGCTCAGGTACTCTTGTTCCATAGCTGGTAACCCTTAGAACCCAGCTCATACCCAACAAGCATCATCTCAATTGATCTTGGATTGAGCTTTCTTCGCTTGTTCTCAGGCACATGAACATATGCCTTGCATCCGAAGACACGGAAATAAGAGATGTCTGGAGTGTGACCAGCACTCCAGAGCTTGTGAGGTGTGTGCCAACCTATAGTTCGGGTGGGAGTTCTGTTGTAAGTATGAATGGCAGTGTCCACTGCCAACTCCCAGAAGCCAAGGGACAGGCCAGCACTGTGTAGCATAGAGTGTGCCTTGTCCATGATGGTCCTATTCCATCTCTCGGCTATGCCATTTTGTTGCAGCAATCCTGGCATTGTCAACTTATGCTCAATCCCCCATTCATCCAGTACAGCTCTAAGTGCACCTGACATGTACTCCCCCTGCAATCTGAGTGCAAGGCCAGCATTTTTTCCAAAGATTGAGTCTCAGCCCAAGCTAGGAATTTCCAAAATGCTGTTGCACACTGATCTTTGAATCTGAGGAAGTAGACCACACCATGTCTAGAGTAGTTGTCAATAAATGTTGCAATGTAGAGCACACCTTGAATAGACTGAACCTGCATCAGGCTGGCCAGATTGCTGTGAATGACCTGTAGCCACCAGTCCAATCGCTTGTGAGAGGACTTGAAGGGGAGTCACATGTGTTTCCCGAGCTCACACCCAGGGCATGGCGACTGATGTTGATTGATCAGAGCATCCAATGATATCCCCTTGATGGATTCATGATACCACTTGAGGGCATTGTATGACATATGCCCCATGCAGCGATGCCAGATGTTGATAGGTTGCGACATTTGAGCATGCGCATTGAGTCCAGCCATGGAGGCATCCAGCCAGTATAGGTTGTCCTCCAGGTAACCCTGTGCTACTGTCTGGTCTCGGACTGAGATTGTGAAAATTTTATCTGTGAATGAGATTTGAGCCCCCTTCTGAGCAAGTGCACACATAGAAATGAAATGCATCGTAACATCTGGTATGTGCAGCACATTGCTTAGGGTGATCTCAGAACCTCTACTACCTGCAGTGGTCTTGAATACCACAGTCCCAACCCCAATTTGTCACACATTCAAGTTATCTCCCAGGCATACAATGCCAGCTGCTGGAGTATACTGAATGAAGTCAGACCAATTTGGGGTGATATGATGCATTGTGCCGGAATTCATCATCCAATGTGATTGCACAGCCAAGTAAAGGGAAACATGGAGATTGTCATTGTCATCGCCTATCTCTACAATAGACGCTGTCTGAACTGCTAGATGTGCATTAACAGCCTTGTTACTGGCCTGCACAGTCTCCAATCCCTTCTTCTCCTCCAGATCCTTTTTCTTCTTCCAACACTCTACAGCCTTGTGCCCTTTCTTCTGACAGTAGAAACATTTGGTATTCTTCTTGTCATGTTTTTGTTTGATGGGCATGGCTTTGTTGAGTGAGGCGGAACCACTGGATTGACAACCTTCCTCATTCAGAATCTGCTCTTGGATAGTCTGAGGGGTAAGATCCTTTGGCAATCCGGATGCTAATATGGTGGACACAACGGTGGAGTATGATTCAGGAAGTGCTTTGATCAGGATGAAACTAAATTGGAGATCTGAAATCTCCATCTTGTTGTTTTTCAGTGTGATGCAGGCATCATTGAGTTTCTGCAATTGCGGGAGCATGGGGGAGGACTCATCCAGCGTGGTGCCAGTGAGGGCAGACCAAGTATTGAATGTGGACATAGATCTGACTCCCCCATAGATGCATTTGATCTCGTCCCATTTTGCTTTACATGTGACAAACTTAGTATCATCTGCCATGGCTGTCCAGACATCCTTCTGAGCATAGAGCTCAAGGATTGCTAAGAGAACACCTTCAGTAGCCTCCCAGTCAGCAGGAGGGCTAGCAGGCTTGTCTTCAAGCAGGTGGTTCCAGATGCCATTCAAACAGAACAGAGCCATCATACATGCTGACCAGACTGGCCAGTTCAATCCATCTAGGATCTCGATTGCAGCAGAGAGTGGGAAAGTGAATGCAGGTGCCATGGTGTCACAGCCAGGTCTCTGCTGTGTCAGTCGTCATTTCAAGCTGCAGGCCCACAAGATACAAGAGGGGCACGTGTCGATTCAAGGTGTCAAGGCAAACCACAAGGGCTGCGTTCAAGGTTCAAGGCCCACACAAAGCAAGAGGGGCACACATGCAAGAAACGAGTTGAAGCAGAGGCAATAGGCCCTGCTGGAGGTTCTGGGGTGAAGGCTTCCTAAGTTGCAGCTTAGGAAGTTCAAGGGGGTTCTGGTGAAGAACAGTAGACCTGTATTAGATACAAGAGAACAGACTTAAAGTCTGTCTCTCCAGTGTGTCCTACTTAAATACAAGTATTCTAGTGTCTTTGTAAGTAAAGTAGAATGTAGTATAGTAAATATACATGTGAATCTCTAGTGGGAACTGAAGCAGGAATTGTAAGTGGTGTTGCACCCACTCCAAAAGCAGATCAGTGTCAATCAAGTCAGTCCGAGGAATTTAGCGATTAGATAAGAAAGATCCATCAGCTCCAGTCACATGACTCGGAGTGAGAAGTGTCAAAAACGTTGAAACAAAAGTCGAACGCGCGTGGGTCAAAAAACTGTCACAAGCGCGTCACAAACGCATCACAAACCGTTACATTGACAAAAAGCATCACATCACCCCTGTTGTATGGTTGAGCTTGCCCCTAAGCTCAGTTGATTTGAGTCGCGTCAGTGATACACAGGGAAAGTGGAGATCTTCGCGTCGTCGATGGCATCAAGAGCGTCCAATCTTGTCTGATTGGAGGGTCGCATGAAGTTCTGGTCGGTGCGCGTGATATTAGATAAGATATAAGTTGCATTTGAACATCGCGGCCAGTCCGGTCCGCCTGCCGTTGTCAACATGCTCTTGGTAGATTAGATCTGAGTTGTCTAGTAGTATAATGATAACGCGTGATCTTTGCCTAGGTTGCATGATCGTGAGAGTTGCCTAAGGATAAGCCCATAAGAGATGTGAATCTTGATCTGTCTTGACAAAGCATTTGCTGGAAGTGGAAGCTGTTAAGAAAAGTAGCAAAATTGGGCCTTTGATCATCAGAATTTACCCCCCTCTCAAGACTGGTGCCAACCCTGGTGCCTGGATAGTGAACTAGCATACGACTTGATAAGATCTGGTGCATGGCAATCTTCCTCATCGACCCAAGAATTATTGCTGGCTGGATAACCTTTCCAGCTGACTAGGTATTGGAGTTTCTTTGCGTGTCCATAAGTATGATGATTTAGAATCACATCCACTTCATACTCTTCTTCTTGGTTGATAAGATCAGGAGGGGGCCACGTGTAGTTAGGCCCATGAGCATCAGTTTCCAAGTAAGGTGATAAAAGATCAATATGGAATACATTATGAATCTTCATGTGGTCCGGCAGAGTTAAGCGATAGGCCACAGGGGAAATACATGCTGAGATGGCAAATGGCCCATAGCGACGAGGGGCCAGTTTAGACAAGGGGAAATGTGTTTTCAGGTTCTTTCCTTCAAGCCAGACCTGCGCGCCAATCTCGAGTTGCAGTCAGGCCGATTGTTACGTCCGGTGTGAGACGTTCTGCACGACTTGTGCGACAGCAGGGTTCAAGAGTTTCAGATAAGAGACCAATAAGGCCTCTTGGAGTTTCAAGAGAAAGAGTCAAAGTCGAAGGGGCTGTTCCCTAAGACGATGTTAAGCGGAAAGTGCCGAAAGCACTGAGACAGACGAGTCAGAGGATTCAAGGGAGAGTCCAAAAGACAAACACCGATGTATTCAATAAGTCGAGTCTGAGGCCTACAGTGTAGCTAAGACAGACTTATATATGTAAACAGATGGGCGTCTATAGATAAGGATATCGGAGTCATGTGGGCCCAAAGATGCGAAAGCAGACGGCGTAAAGCCTTGCTTCTGATAGGGAATTAAGTAAATGTCCGGTCGTAAAGATAAGGAGATAAGAAAGAACAAGCATAGGCAAACAGTAGGTACACAGGTTCAAACAACGGTCACGGGGATGGAAGCAATGCATGTGAGGGGTCCCAGGAGGGGGACATAATAAGGAAGTGGAGGGTTGGTGGACGAGTGGGATCCCGGTTGGGGAGAGTGAAGAAAATAGGGCTGCTGGGCCCTGTTCGTAACATCACCCTCCCTTCTGGCTCGAGCTGACCCAGCTAGAAACGCGCACCATCATCATCTTGTACCAAGTCCACATAATCATCTGCCAGATTTCGGTCCTCCATGGTGTAAGTTTCGTCCGCCGCACATTGGTGTGTGCGTAGGAAACCGTATGGGCCGCGCCGTCCGCACTGACGGCACAGATCGTATACTGGACAGTCGAGTTCACGATGACCCGCGTTATGTCGCAGACACTTCCCACACCATCCCGAAGGGTTGACAATAGTGGGGGCGACTCCCAAACGCCGGAAAATGCAGTACCTGCTCCAATGGAGGTTGCTGCGACAGTGTCGGCACCATTTGCGATTGAGGGGGCAGTTCCAGCTGATGTGATACTTGCTATCGCATTGCCAACATGTCTCGCCTCAGGGGTTCTCATGCATCCGTGGCATCTCAAATCGGTTAGGCAGCAGTTGGGGTGCTGCTCCTAGCGATCGTGGGGGAAGGGGTCAGGCGTACGTGTCGGCGTACCTCTCTGCAATGGTCTGGTATGCGTCCCCTATTTCCAACCTCTTTCTAATCTCCGTCAATTCCTGCTCGACTTGAAACATGCCTCTCGTGAGCCTTGTCATCTGCTTCGCATACTCCTTGTACTGGGTGTTGAGTGTGGTGCGGAGTGTGAGTGTCTTCCGCAGTCTCATTACTTCAGCTTTGAGACGCGGAAGTCGCATATCGTTCAACACCTCATCGATTGCAAAGGCTCGGGGGTCGTCGGCCATGAGATGCCCCAGTTGTTCGTTGCTCATCGTGTGATGAAGGCGCCCTGTGTATTGTTCTTCCAAATAAACCGGGGCTCCATAGACGGGCCCGTCCTTCTTCATGCAGCCTGCGACATCCATTCCTCCATTGGTGTAGAATATGTACTTAGCTATTTCCTTTGTTCCATCAGCCATCGTAATCTCTAGTGGAAAGTACATGGAGGAGTTGGGATTGTTGGCGAAGAATGGAAATTCGGGCACGTCATCATCTTGTTCCATCCCAAGGAGGTCGTTTGGGTGGGGTTCTTTGGAGTGGGTGAAGTCATTGTCTGGATTGGGCGACTGGTTCTTGACACGTTCTTCGGCAGCGTCGTAGTCAATAGGAGAGGAGGGACGAGTAGAGGGATGGGCGGAGGGGAAGGCTTCCACGACCACGGTGGTGGCAGCGAAGGCATCGACGGCAGCAGAGGCAGCAATGAAGGATGAGGACATATTGGTTTGTGGTTAGGACGTTGCTGGTGAAGCTTTGTTCTGGGGAAAAGGTCGGGAGTCTGTCCTCCTTTTAACTATTCTTAGGCACTTGGGGATGTCGTAAGTGGAACTCTGCAATCAGCTCCGGGGCAGAAATATCCCCGGCTGGTTCCCACGAGTTGTCAGAGTCTGGGAAACCTTTCCACTTGATCAGGTAATACAGCTTGCGCCCTCGGCCTTGTCGCTTGGAGTCTAGAATGCGCTCCACTTCCCATTCTTCTTCGCCATCAATAAGGTCAGGCGGGGGTCTCGGGAAGTTCTCTCCATGAATGGAGGTTTCCTTGTAAGGGGTCAGAAGTTTTGCATGGAAGACTGGATGGATCTTCCATTTCGGCGGTAACTGCAATTCGTAAGATACATCTGACAGCTTCCTTGTGATCTGGAAGGGTCCGTGACGTCGGGGCGCTAGTTTGGCCGAGGGGTGTGACGTGTGAATGTTTCTGCCCTCGAGCCATACCCAGTCATTGGTCCAATAAGGTGTGAATGTGCTTGGCTGTGCTGCCAGAAGCTGTTGTGCCTTTACTAGGTTCTCATTGGCCGATTGTCGCAGCTCTTCCCATTGGCCTATCCGTTCGGTTACTGACGGGACGTTGATGGGCTTATCTGTCCATGTGGTGCGTGGAGTCCATCCCATGATAAGGGAGAAAGGGGTGGATTTTGTCGTCCCATTGGGCCACGAGTTATGAGCAAATTCTGCCGTTGATAGCCATTCTGCCCAATCGTCCTGTCTGCTGTTGCACCAAAACCGGAGATATTGTTCCAACCATTGGTTCGTCTGCTCGGACTGTCCGTCTGTCTGTGGGTGGTATGCTGTTGAAATGTTCTGTGTGATATCTAGCGTCTTGCATAGGGCTCTTGCAAATGCCGATGTAAAGCGGGTATCTCTATCAGAGATGATCTTCTTAGGGAGTCCGTAGTGACGGTATACATGGTTCAGGTATAGTTTCGCCACTCCTTCAGCTGTGATAGTTTCGTTGCAGGGAATGAAGAGGGCCGCTTTGGAGCAATCATGGTCTGTGATTGTAAGGATAGTGTCGAAGCCTTGTGATTTGGGCAGCTTGACAATGAAGTCCATGGCGATGGTCTGGAAAGGGGTCGATGTTGTGGGAGTAATGGGGAGCATTGGTGGAACTTTTGGGTGCGTGTTCACCTTGTTTGCTTGACATGATGCGCATCCTCGTACGTAGCTCTCGATGTCCTTTTTCATATTGGGCCACCAATAGTCTCTCTTGGTCAGGGCGTAGGTGTTGGCAATGCCTGGATGGCCAGCGGAGGGAAGGTCGTGATGAAAATGGATCACCCCCCTCTTAATGTTGTCGCCACCGGTGACAACCAGTCTATCGCCGTCCTTCCACCAGAGACCATTGATTTCTTTCAAGTTATGTGCATCAGCCCAAGAATGGCATAGTTCTGGGTTCATGTTTTGTGAAACTTGTGCCCATAGGTCCATATCATGAAGGCTGACTACGGCTGTCTTTGCGAATACTTCTTCTGGTAGGACAGTTACATGGTCGTTATCGTCCTCTCCAGTGTGCATGTCTGGTCTCCATGATAGCGCATCCGCTCATGCATTTTGACTTCCTGCAATGTGCTTCAGGGTAAAGTTGTATTCCTCAAGCTCTAGGACTTCCCGCGTGACATGTTGGCTGATTTTATGGGGTTCTTTCCAGTACAACAGGTTAGAATGGTCCGTGTAGATGACTGTTTTATGGGGATTTCCTGCCAGGTATGGCTGCCAATGTCGTAGTGCTTTGACTATGGCCAGGAGTTCTCGGTCCCAGATGTCGTAATTCCATTCAGCAGATGAAAAGGTTTCTGAGTAGTATGCCACGGGGTGAAGCACTTGCAGACTGTCCCTTTGATATAACACCGCCCCATTTGTGAAGTGGGAGGCATCCACTTCTAACTCGAAGGGACAACTTAGATCCGGTTGAATGAGTACGGGTTCTGAGCCAACCAGGTCTCTAATCCGTTTGAATGCTTGCTGTTGTTCAGCATTCCAACGCCATGGTACATCCTTTTTCAGGAGGTCATTTAGTGGTCGTGCTATGCCCGAGAATCCTTTAACAAAACGCCGATAGAAGTTGCAGAACCCAATGAAGGACCGGACATCCTTGACACAAGTCGGCGTTGGCCACTCCCGAATCCCTTGTACTTTGACAGGGTCCATATGCACTTGCCCTCCCTCCAGAATCACTCCCAAATATTCCACGCTCTGCTGTTCAAAGGAGCACTTCGCAGGTTTGAGGTACAGATCATGTTCATGTAATATATCCAGCACCTGATGTACTCGTTTACGGTGGTGATCCAGGTCATTGGCGGTCGCGACCAAAATGTCGTCCATGTAGACGACTACTTCGCCGGTGAGGATGAGATCTCGGAAGATATGATTCATCATGGATTGGAATGTCGCTGGCGAATTTGTAAGCCCAAAGAACATGACATTTGGTTCAAACAGTCCTTGGTTCGTCTTAAATGCCGCTTTGCATTGATTGCCTTCCTTGATCCGAACATTGTTATAACCCCAGCGTACGTCCATTTTTGAAAAGAGGGATTTATCCCGCATGACGTCAATAAGCTCGGAGATAAGAGGTAGGGGATAGGCATTCTTCACGGTGTACATATTGATCTTTCGGTAATCCTGGACTGGTCGCAGCTTTCCATCCTTCTTCTTGATGAAGAAGAAAGGTGAAGCATATTGTGACTTGGATGGGCAGATGTATCCCTTTGCCAAATGTTCTTCGAGGAAGTCGGTAAGTGCTGCCTGTTCAGTCTGGGATAGCAGGTAGACTTTGCAGTCTATCACGGCCGGCGCATCTGGGAGGAGGTCAATGGCGTGGTCCCATGGTTGCTCCGGGGGAAAGCGCTGTGACTCTTCTTCAGAGAATACCCTCCAGTGTCGCTGATAGACACTTGGCACTACGTCATGGTAAGTCTTCTCGGCCTGTCCCTGCACAGCCTTCTGGGCCAGTTCTGATGCTTTGGTGACATAGCATCGACCAGGGTCATCCCTTTCTTCTGTTCGTATGGTCCTGACTACTGGATGTCGGATTGCATAATCGTAACCCAGTGACGTGACGATGGTTGGGTATGAATCTTTATCCATGGTTGCATCAGCCCAGTTAATCTTTGGTTCAAAGGCTGCAAGCCATGGATATCCCAGGATAAGGTCCTCGTCTCCTAAATCCGTAATCAAGAAGCGAATAACCTTTGTTGTTTCTCCGACCTGGACATTCAAGTCCGTGTAATGGGTGATTTTTCCAGCACGATTGGCTGTCCCATCAATATTCCAGATGTTCTTTTCCTGGGGAAGTGCCAGTGTTACGAACCCCGTCTCTTCCTGTCTTTTTCTTCCTACCCAACGACGACCCCTCCTTGCTGCCTACTCTTCACTACCAGATCACGTCTCCATCGTGGGATCCCTCACGTGCTCTCCTGCCATCCCCGTAACCTCCTTTGTGCTAGTTGACTCGCTGTATACCTATGTTTGCCCTTATCGTTATCTCGTATCTCTTTATCTTTACGACCGGACACTTACTTAATACCCTATCAGAAGCCAGGCTCTACGCCCTCCGCTTTCGTATATTTGGGCCCACCTGACCTCGTTATCCTTATCTCGTAGACGCCCGTTTACTTACGTATATAAGTCCGCTGTATCTACCTTGTAGACTCCAGACTTGACTTATTGAATACATCGGTGCTTGTCTTCCGGACACCCCCTTTAACTCTCTAAACTCAGTGTCCCAGGTGCTTCTGGCACCTTTCCATTCAACATTGTCTTAGGGACGTGCCCCTTTGACTTTGACTTGTCCCACTTGAACTCCAAGAGACCTTATTGGTTTCTTACCTGAACCTACGAATCGCACTGTCACACAAGTCGTGTGGAACGTCCCGCACCGGACGTAACAGCCAGCCTTCCCAGACCCATTGTTTTAATCAGACACAGGTGAATGAAATTGTCTGTGGCTCCAGAGTCCACTAAGATATCTCAGTCGGCCGTCCTCTGTGTAGTTTCAAAATGAACTGGTATTTTTAACGATTTGAATCAACTAGCATACACAGAGGTGACATGGAGTGCTCTTGCCCAGGCCGATGGGTTTGAGCCTAACAAAAATCCTTTTTTGCAAATGCTTTTTCTACCAAAATGGCGTGCACTTCCTTGCTCTCTTTCATCATATTAGCCCATATGTCCTGGGCCTTCTCCTCTTTTGATCTTTTGTCTACAGTGGGCGGGTTATTCTGAGCGGGGCTTTCTGATGTAGTGGTTGCCCCGGCGATGTGTGCCCCCTTTTTGGGACAATCTCGAGACATGTGTCCCAATGCTCTGCAGCGAAAGCATCGCCCTTCCTTCATTAACGCCTGCCGCTCATCTTCTGTGAGTGCTGCCCTAGCTCGGGCTCGATCCGCAGAGGTATCCATAGTGTTTGGATCCCGCTGGGTATGCTGGACAGGCTTGACTCTGAAGGCAGCTTTCCACTGGTCTCGGGTCTTTCCCTTTTTTGTGTCGACTCCAAACCATGTCTGGAAGTCCAGATAATCCTGCTGCTGTCGTCGGGCAGCATCAACCCAAGTGTCCCAATCATGGGGATGATGGAACTGTATAATGTTCTTGACTAGTGGGTTGGGTAGTCCTTGCAAGAAGAGGTCCAGTGTGGCCTCCTCATCTGTGTCATAGCCGGCTCTATTGGCCAAACTCCTAAACTTGGCGATGTATGCATCCAATTCGCCTTTTTCCATTTTAAGGGATTTCAACTCTCGGGCTGCCTTCTGCTTGGCCTGCCCGTCTGTGAAAGCGTCTTTGAACCTTTCGGCGATGGTCTCCCAAAGGCCTTCACTCGTGGTACAACGCCCACTTTCAACTTGTTCATTGAGCCACTCCAACTGCTCCATAGTCCAGTCGTCTACTGCGTCTCCTCGGATGAGGGAGAGGAACAGATTGGCACGCTGGAATGGGTTGACAATCTGTGGGACGTCATGGTTGAAGTTCTTGAAGGTTGTGAACTCCAACATGAACTTCTTGCTTTGCGAGCGATCCCCTGTGAATGTCTGGGGTAGCACTCCTGACAGTCGTCCCGATGGGGGAGGAATGTTTGGCAGTGCCACCGCAGGGGCTGGCGGGGCGGGATCTGGGAGTTGGGCGGTGATGGTGGACATGGTTTGGTGGGATGGGACAATGGTATGTGCAGACTGTATCGATATCTGTGGGGTTGTCAATGCAGGGGCTCTGATCCTGACAACTTCTGGTGCAACCAGAGGCGTAGACGTTGCTAATGCTGGTGCTTCTTCTTCACTGGGTTCTTCTACATACTCTTCTGGTTCAGAGTCTGTGACAATGGCTGGAGGGTTTTCTCTCCATGGGCCTAGTCCAAATTCGGGTGGGGCAGGTCTTGTAGTGACCCAAGAGTGTCAGCTATCCGAGTATCGGATACAGTACCAAACTCTTTTCTCGTCGTCGTATTCTACCGGTTGGTATCTTCCGTCGTGATAGACGTAGTATCCAAACTCGGACTCAAAGTCTTTCCAGGCGGCAGAGCCAAGTACTTGCTGTGAAAGATTATTCTCGTCTCTGCGCTCGATGAGCTCTTCTCAGAAGAGGGTCTGACTGCGGCTGGAAGCCACTGTGAGAGACTTGACTTGATGTTACGTCCGGTGTGAGACGTTCTGCACGACTTGTGCGACAGCAGGGTTCAAGAGTTTCAGATAAGAGACCAATAAGGCCTCTTGGAGTTTCAAGAGAAAGAGTCAAAGTCGAAGGGGCTGTTCCCTAAGACGATGTTAAGCGGAAAGTGCCGAAAGCACTGAGACAGACGAGTCAGAGGATTCAAGGGAGAGTCCAAAAGACAAACACCAATGTATTCAATAAGTCGAGTCTGAGGCCTACAGTGTAGCTAAGACAGACTTATATACGTAAACAGATGGGCGTCTATAGATAAGGATATTGGAGTCATGTGGGCCCAAAGATGCGAAAGCGGACGGCGTAAAGCCTTGCTTCTGATAGGGAATTAAGTAAATGTCCGGTCGTAAAGATAAGGAGATAAGAAAGAACAAGCATAGGCAAACAGTAGGTACACAGGTTCAAACAACGGTCACGGGGATGGAAGCAATGCATGTGAGGGGTCCCAGGAGGGGGACATAATAAGGAAGTGGAGGGTTGGTGGACGAGTGGGATCCCGGTTGGGGAGAGTGAAGAAAATAGGGCTGCTGGGCCCTGTTCGTAACACCGATAGATCCGTAGTCATTTGGAATGTGTGTTCTGCACAAGATTGAGTGTCGCGTAGATTACGCATGTGCTCATCAACCTGTGGAACATCAGTGTCACTAGCTTCAGCCTTCCAGTCAAATTGCATGCCATGGATGAGCGCATGTGGGGATATTTTTGTTTTATCATGCGGCCAAGAATTGTGTACATATTCCACCAGCGGTAGATAGTCTGGCCACTTATATTGATCATCACTTATCCAGAGTCACAAGTACTGTTCAAGCCAAAGATTCATACATTCACTAGATCCATCTGTCCGAGGGTGAAATGCCATAGATAGATTTTGTTGGATCTGAAGAATCTTGGTAAGGGCGCACGAGAAGTGCGATGTAAATCGCAGATCTCGATCGGAGATTATATGTCATGGAACACCAAAGAACGGGAAGAGATGGCAGTAGTAGAGGGTAGCAACACCTTCACCAGTGATATCCTTAGAGCACGGAATGAATTTAGCTGCCTTAGAACACCCTTGATCTACAATTGTGAGTATCGCGTCATGCTTCCCAGCCGGTGGGAGATCCGTGATGAGATCCATAGCAATATATTGAAACGGGCCATCAGTTGCCGGTACATCTAATGGAAAGATCGGCACTTTCTTTGTGAGTTTTGGCTTATTTTCCTGGCATTTCACGCATCCTCAGACATATTCTTGTACAAAATCCTTCAGATCTCTTCCTTCATACTTGCGCTGTACTCTGCGTGTGGTTTTGTCGATTCCTGGGTGTCCTGCTAACACATGATTGTGGTACCATTGTAGAATCTCATGTTGTTCTGGAAGGGTAGTGGGGAAGGGAAGCTTCACCGACTGCATCGCTTTAATGAATAAATCTGCTGGTAGGACTGTGACTTCGTCATTATCATCTATTCCACAGTCCGCATCTGGTCAGCGCGAGAGCATGTTGGCAACTGTATGAAGTTTTCCTGGGACATGCTCAAGCATAAAGTCAAAATCTGCGAGCTCCTGGAGCCATCTAGCCTGTCACCGATTGAGTTTCTGGGGTTCCTTGAAGTACTGGAGATTATTGTGATTGGTGGGACTTGAACTTTATGTTTGGCACCAAGAAGGTATTGACGCCACAATCTAAACACGATAATGATAGCGAATAGTTCGTGATTGTAGATGTCCCAGTTCCGCTGTGTAACATCTAGAGTTTTTGACAAGTAGGCAATTGGATGTAGTCATCCTTCTGAGTCCTTTTGACTTAGAGTTGCCCCAAGAGCATAGCCTGAGGCATCTGCATCCACAATAAAGGGCTCTTCAAAGTCTGGTTGCATTAATACTGGTTGCGAGGTCACACGTTGCTTGAGATCGTCAAATGCCTTCTGTTCAATCTCTGTCCACTTCCAGGGGTTTCTGGAACTAGTAAGCGCGTTCAATGGAGCTGCGATTTTACTAAATCCCTGGATAAACCACTGATAGAATTGGCAGAAGCCAAGGAACAAGCAAATTTCCTTTACTGTGGTAGGCATTTTCCAGGTTGCGATGCCCTCCACTTTAACTGGATCCATGTGCACTTGATTTGCTTCTAAAATGAGCCCTAGGTATTCGATGTGTTTGCTCAAAGGCACATTTTTCTGGTTTGAGATAAAGATCCAGTTTACTGAGTTTATCTAAGACGCGATGGACTTTAGCCTGATGATCTCGTAGATTATGATTGGTGTGAATAAGGATATCATCCATGTAGACAGTGAACCAAGCCTTTCCAGCTTCATCTTGTTCGTTCAGTTCCTCTCTGAATTCTGCATTCATCATAGTCTGGAATGTTGCTGGAGAGTTCATGAGTCCAAAGAACATAACATTTGGTTCATACAAGCCACAATTTGTTTTAAAGGCTGCCTTCCATCTGTCCTCAGGAACTATTTGGATATTGTTATACCCCCAGCAGACATCCATCTTAGTGAATAATGTGCTCCCACAAATGCGATCTATAAGTTCAGGGATTAGCGGAAGTGGATATGTATTCTGGATGGTCCAATTATTGAGTTTGCAATAGTCCTGGACTGGTCTAAGCTTCCCATCCTTCTTCTTGATAAAGAAAAAGGGTGATGCGTAAGGCGATTTGGACTCTTTGATGTATCCCTTCTGCAAGTGTTCTTCTAGGAACTTGTTTAATGCGTCCTGTTCTCCTGGCCCTAATGGGTAGATCTTACAATCTAGTGTCGAGGGTGCATCTGGTTTTAATTCAATTCAGTGATCCCAAGGTTGGGCCTCTGGGAACCACTGTGCTTCTTGATCACTAAATACTTTCTGGTGGCGATGGTACTCTGGTGGGATGACTTGATCCCAAGATCGTTCGATCTTATCTTTAGCCTTGATTGCTAACTCTTGAGCGATGTTGAGCCGTTTCATGTGTTCTGATGGTAGATCAAAATAGATATCTTCGGTAAGACGTCCTTCTGTCCAATCTATCTGGGGGTTGTTTGCTGCAAACCACGGATATCCCAGGATCATGTCATCAATTCCGATTGATGCTACATAAAAACAGTGCCGTTGTGTTTTGTTATTTGTGGTGATGCTGAGATTGATGCATTGCGTGATATTTCGTGTGGCATTTGGGGAGCCATCTGCATTTTGTAATCGTTTTGGAATAGTTAACTGTTTGGTGGGGAGTCGATGTCTGATTACTGTTTTGTAGTTTATGAAATTTTCAGTTGCACCACTGTCAACAAGTGCTTCTATATTGGCCTTTTTCCTCACTCCATGTAAAGGAACAGATATTGTCATTGCTCTTATAGGCGACCTGAATACATGGTGTGAGATTAATGCTCGAATGAAGGCCGCATCATTCAAGCGATATAAAAATCCTCATCCCCTTTAAACTTGTTCTGTAATGCGAGGCGTTTGTCGTCGGTCATGGATCTAAGGGCCGTTGCAATTGCGTTGACATCTACTGTGGGCGTAGTTGTTGTACTCGCGGATCTCTGCTCATGTGATCTGGTGGGTACTGCCGCAGTCGTCTGAGGTACTTCAGTGATCACAGCAGTCTGAGCCAGGGCACTTGTCTTATTTGGACAATCTCTGATAAGATGCCCTCGGCATCCACACTTGAAGCATCATCCTTTTCTGTTATACTGTTCCTTTTCTTCCATCATGGTTGTCTTTTTAATGACGTTAACTTCTCCTGTACTCGGGTTGCGTTTTCGGTAGAATGTGAACTTATTGCCTTGCGGTGATGGGTTAGTCAGTGTCCGAGTGCTAGTACCCAGTAGATCTTTCATGTAAATCCAGTTAGCGTGATGTCATCTAGCTGACGCAGCTGCTTCATCGAAGGTTCTGGGTTGATCTAACATGAGCATGGTCTGGACCAGACGCGTGGGGAGCCCTCGGTGAAAGTATTGCCAGGTGGCTGGATCGTCAATGTGCAGTTCTGCTCGGATTGCCAAGGTACGAAACTCGGCTATGTAATCATCTATATTGGAATCTTTCATCTGTAATTTGTCTAGTGCCCTTAGTGCCTTTTGTCCAGCCACAGCATCAGCCCAAGCTGTCTGAAACGTTTCTTTGAATGTTTCCCAAATTTCTGATACTCAGATGTCTCCGTTTTTTATGGCGGAGAGCCAATTTATTTGGTCCACAACCCATCAGTCTATTTTCGGTCCTCGTATTAGCCCTAACACATAGGCCACTTTTGTACGCTCATTTTGGACCATCATCGCGTTTTCGTTCAAGATGAAGAATAATTCGAGCCAGCAAACCAGTCCATGGCGATATCTCTGTCACCATCGAAAAAGGGTGGAGGAACGCCCTCCATTTGTCCTCCCTGATTTAGTCTGGGTGCTCCTTGTGTCAGAACTGGAAGGTCGTGTGGGGGTCCTTCTGGATCTCCTCCTGGATTCCAATCTGGTGGTCCTCTTTCAGGGTTTTCTGGGTCGGTGTCGTCGGTTATTCGCATTGGGATCACAAATGGAAAGGAAGTTGTCACGGCTGCAAGATTCGTTTCTATGGATGTCAATGTGGATTCCTGGAGCAGTCTTGCTTCCAGTCGAGGTTTGAGCAAGAATTCGGGATTCATGGGTTCGGCGTTGTGTGGGACGCTCAATCAGGGAATCACTTGCAAGCCGCGCAAAATGGTTTCAGAATTCGGGTGGTAATCGTCCAGTTCCTGTCGTACTGATCTGTTTATTAGGTTTCGTTCTGGAGATTGTTATTCGAGGGACGCGTCATTGTGATGGAGGGGTCTGGGATTCATGTGCTGAGTTGCACTTCTGGATTTCAGGCAAGGGACATGTCGTTGTCGCCTTGCATTCTGGTGAGTTGTTTCTGGTTTTCTGGTTGGGGGAAGCCCTCTATCGCAAGAACGGCAAGTCGAATATAGGAATCGATTGGAGCGTCGTCGGCTCCAAGGTCGTGGTTCAGGTTCAGTGTCGAGGCAAGGGACATGTCGTTGTCGCCTTGGCATTTGGTGAGTTCTGCTTCTTTCTGGGGTTGTAGAAGTCTGTTCTAATGTCACAGCCAGGTCTCTGCTGTGTCAGTTGTCATTTCAAGCTGCAGGCCCACAAGATACAAGAGGGGCATGCGTCGATTCAAGGTGTCAAGGCAAACCACAAGGGCCGCATTCAAGGTTCAAGGCCCACACAAAGCAAGAGGGGCACACATGCAAGAAACGAGTTGAAGCAGAGGCAATAGGCCCTGCTGGAGGTTCTGGGGTGAAGGCTTCCTAAGTTGCAGCTTAGGAAGTTCAAGGGGGTTCTGGTGAAGAACAGTAGACCTGTATTAGATACAAGAGAACAGACTTAAAGTCTGTCTCTCCAGTGTGTCCTACTTAAATACAAGTATTCTAGTGTCTTTGTAAGTAAAGTATGTTGAACACAGAAGATGTTTGGTGATGCTTCAGGCATCAGGTGATTAGATTAGCTACTTTGTAGATTAGATTAGATACCGGAGTTTCAGACTTTTACTATATCTTTATTACTTTCTTTCTCACATTCCACAGTAGCTGACTGATGCACCATGTAACATGTGATTTCTGTAGTGGCCAATGGCCTTTCTCCCTCTTGTTTGTTGTTTGGACTTTGTCCGGCACTTGTGGACTTATTCCCAGTGCACAGACCATCCCTTCAGAAAGTATATAAGGGTGTCTGTTTCGTCTCTTACACTTCAGAGTTGTCTTCTCCTCTGAAGTGTAAGTCCCATCTACTCTACTTACTACCTTACCTTTGGCTAACCATCTCCTGTAGATAACTTGTCTTTCTAGGTGTGTAGTATAGTGTAATAGAGTTGTCTTCTCCTCTGAAGTATAACTTGTCTTTCTAGCCTAACCCGCTAACCTCACAGTCAGTATGCTGCCCTCATGCCTGTTTCACAAAGTAGAATGTAGTATAGTAAATATACATGTGAATCTCTAGTGGGAACTGAAGCAGGAATTGTAAGTGGTGTTGCACCCACTCCAAAAGCAGATCAGTGTCAATCAAGTCAGTCCAGGAATTTAGCAATTAGATAAGAAAGATCCATCAGCTCCAGTCACATGACTCAGAGTGAGAAGTGTCAAAAATGTTGAAACAAAAGTCGAACATGCGTGGGTCGAAAAACTGTCACAAGGTGTCACAAACGTGTCACAAACTGTTACATCAACAAAAAGCGTCACACATGGTGCATGTAAGCGACAATTTCCAATCTGGGTAGAGGAGCTGTCAGACCCAGATCATGAAGACTGATCAAGTCCCAATGTATCCAACTGTATGCTCTGAACTGCAAAGGGTCCAGTCCCAATTAGGGATTGCTCACACATGCTTCAGTGTCACCATGCTCCATCACATGGCTCATGCAAAGCCCGGTGAGGGGCCCAGTCTACACCAATCCACTGGTTCCAGGGACCAGGGAATAGGACTACAAAAGAACAGAGGCTTGCCTTATCGGGAGATGCCAAAAATGTGTGAATTACTGAGTAAGGAAGCTTGTGTATTAAATTTGATCTTCTTCTGGATTTAATTCAGTTACAGCCAGGGCCCATAACCTAATGAACACAGCCTGAGGTTAGATAATCCAAACTACCTAGAATGGTAGTTATAATTCAGTTGTGATGGTCAGAACTGTATATTAATTAGTCTTTACCTAGAATGGTAGTTATAACTAGTGTGCGTTAGCTACATAGGTAAAGATAAGATAACAAAATACTCACTTCAGTTGTGTTGGTCAGAACTGAAGTGAACTGTACAGTAAAAGCATCCTTTAAATACTGTAAATGAGTGTGCTTATAGTAACCAAGATAAAGAAGGATTGTGTCTAATCAAGTAAGGTATCAAACTATTCACAGGAAGGTGAAATGCAGTCCATGTGCTACTGCACAACACACAACTCGCTTGTTAGTACCACACACTTAGTGATTGATCTGACCTGGCCATATTGATCCATTTCCAACAACCTGTGCAATGCACAAATTATATCTAAATCTCTGTTGCATGTAGTCATAGTATCTGCCTTCTGTCATGGTAAATGTATGTATAAACACTGGTTCAGGTTATTGAACAATCATGCTGCTGGTTACTGACTGTGGTTAGTGTCAAACAATCATGCTGCTGGTTATACTGACTGTGGTTAGTAGCGGTAAAGCTAGAGAAAGACAAGTACTTCAGAGGTTAAAAGAACTCTAGCTTTACTGCTACTAACCACGGTCAGTATAACCAGCAGCATGATTGTTTGACAGGTTATGGGCCCTGCCGCTCATACTGATCTGTAATTCCCTTTTGTTCATTAACAGCCCAACTCGCTCTTCGCACATCAAGCTCACAAAAGCTTCAAAGTCTTTCCCACCAGCTTCTTCTGTGAGCTTTCATATTTTACTGTCTGTGCACCTTAACACCCCACAGGATGATGCAGTTTACTGCTCATCCTGAACTGTTTGGCTAGCCCTTTGGGGTTCTTGCAAAAGATGATGAGGGACCCTAAGCGGGTGAAACATCTTAAGCTCCTTGAGTGCGCACTAGGTATTAGTAACCTTCATAGTTGTAGCTGGGTTTTCGTCCCATAGATAGTCTTAGTAGGCCACTTGCCCAGAAGGCTTGAGGCTTTTTGTCCAGTTAATGCTTGGCTCGATCCGTAAGCCAGGTTTAGCGACCTGCAGGTAGAGTTTAGGGTCTAGAACAAGGCATGGGTAGTCACTCCCATGACGCTTGGGCTGATACAAGTAGGCTGCACTATGATAGTAGACACATAGTAGCTAGAAGGTTTTGTCTCTGGGCAGAAGTATTCGCTGCCAAGTTGTGGGGGTTCGCCCCACCAGAGGAAACCTAATAGTCTACTCAGTCATGGCCCCAATCATCTAGGGCTTAATCATGGACTCCACCACCAGCATTAGAGGAAGGGCTATACACCCTTTGTCTCTAATGGAACTTGCGTTGGCTCCTCCATGACATGACTCCCAGTCTTGGTTACACTAGACACTCTGGCTAGTCTACCAGAGCTTATGTCTAGTTACAAGATTGCGCTAGACAGCTTTACTATACCTAGAAAGTCGCACAACAAAGGCAGGACCTTCTTAGGTTCTGAAGCATAGTGCCACAGTATGGGGTGGCACTCTTAAGCAAGACCTGGGCACTGGTTCTAACTGCTCCTTGGAACCAGGAACACTTTTATAACATCTACAATGCCATCCTCAATTGTCTTCCCCCCTTCCTCCAAGATGGAACGTCTTGATGGCGCCAACTGGCAAGTTTGGTCCGCCAATTTTAATGCCCTCTTGAGGATGAATGGGCTCAGGAGGCACATACTTACGCCATACCCTGACATGCCCCTCCTCCCAGAGGACAAGGAGGAAAAGGAAAAAATGCAGAAGGAAGTCATTGATCCCATCCTTAGGGAATGGATGGGAGAAGAGGAAATGCTAATTGGGCTGCTCTTCCTCAATGTTACCCAGGAAGTCTACTCACAAGTAGCTTCCAATGCCAACTATCCTTCTCTTAGTGAGAAGTATAACAAGTTGGAATGGCTTTATGGCTCTGTAGGTAGCATGGCCACATATAATTTGTGGCTTGCCCTGGTGTCCTTCCATCTTGATGAAGGACAGACATTCAGGACCCAATTACAAAAGGTCCTGGATG
Organism: Multifurca ochricompacta; assembly: GCA_022496185.1. Taxonomy (NCBI): domain Eukaryota; kingdom Fungi; phylum Basidiomycota; class Agaricomycetes; order Russulales; family Russulaceae; genus Multifurca; species Multifurca ochricompacta. The sequence continues at coordinate 221,941 of WTXG01000034.1, read as the reverse complement.
CCAGGAGTACCCTTAGGGAGAATGGGATGGAGGTCAATGACCTCCAGATGAGCTTTATTCTATTAAAAGCTCTCCCAGACTCCTACAGTGCCATTGCTGGCTCCATACTAGCCTCTGGCGATCCAGAGCGACTCTCTCCCCAGGACCTTGTGCAGAGGTTCCTAAATGAGGAAAGTCGTCTGGCAGGTCCCTTGGGAAGTGGTAGTGCAGTCCTATCTAAGGCTGCACCTGTCAAATCTAAAAAACCTACAAATTTATCACCACTTCCCACTGCTGCCCCTGGTTCACAAGGGGTGGTCTGCTTCTATTGTCAAAAGCCTGGACACAAGTCCAATGCTTGTGCAAAGAAGAAGAAGGACCTGGAGAATGCCAAAAAGGGCAAGGCAGGGAACAAGAAGAGGGCTGAGGCCCAACATGTAAACACTATAGCCACCGTAGTTAATGGTAGTGGCAAAATAGAGGAGGTGCATGAAGCACCTCACATTCGCCTTTATGTTCACACCTATAATCTGGATATCAACTCAGATTATTGGATGCTTGATAGTGGAGCAACGTCTCACTTCAGTCCCAACCTTGAAGACTTCAATACATATAAAGTTGACAGTACCCATGAAGTATCACTAGGTGACAACTCCATAGTCAAAACAAGTGGAGTTGGCACTGTGATCATCAGGACTGATCAAGGTTTTGACTTGGAATTGAGCAATGTGCTCCACATGCCAGGAGGACATAAAATACTCTCCGCCAGTGCCCTGGTAGAAAAAGGGGCAACTGTGTTTCTTGATAACAAGAAGGCAACAATTAAATATGGCAATAATGTTATAGCGGAAGCATGGAAGTTTGGCAAATTGTATTGGGTACTAGGCAAACACATCCTAAACAGTATCCATACATCTGCATCTGCCTCACTAGAAATCTGGCATCAAAGAATGGGCCATATGTCTAAAGAAGCCCTAAAAAGATATGCTCCTGAGGTGGTTAAAGGCCTCAAAATTAATAATAGCCAAATGGAAGACAAGCCATGCTATGGCTGTGAAATGGGCAAGTCCCATCATCTTCCATTTCCCCCATCTTCAAAGCACGCATCAGCCCCCCTTGAGATCCTTCATAGTGATCTTGTAGGTCCCTTGCAGTGCAGTTCAATACAAGGGAATCTATACTTTGCCACCTTCTTGGACGACTTTAGCAGATATGCTTTAATCATTCCAATGAAGTCTAAAGATCTGTTCACACTGGTTTTTAATAAACTGAAGACACTACTTGAAAATAAATTTAATCATAAAATCAAGTGTCTTCATACAGATCGTGGTGGCAAGTATGTGAACAAGGCACTGAAGGCAACGCTTGAAGATTTTGGCATAGAGCATAAACTTACGATGCTGTATAGTCCACAACAGAATGGAAGGGCTGAGAGGTTCAATAGAACCATCATGGAAAAAGGCACAAGCATGCTGCACGATGCAGGCCTGTCTCTCAGTTTTTGGGAATGTGCTGTTGAAACAGCATGTCATATCTATAATAGAACTCCCATCCATTCTAATAAATGGAAAACTCTGCTTGAGCTTCTGGTAGGGAACAAACCAGATGTCTCATACTTTAAGGTCTTTGGTTGCAAAGCCTATTATCATGTTCCAGAGGGCAAGCAGCATAAATTAGATCCCAAAGCCAGGGAAGCCGTCTTTGTTGGGTATGAGCCCACTTCTAAGGGCTACACACTTTGGGATAGTCGTACCTGGTCTCTCATCTCTTCACGAGATGTTACATTTGATGAGAGATCCTTCCCATCCTGCTCTGACAAGGACAACAGAGCAAGTAAACTGATAGAGCAACCTAGTGAAGGTGGCTCAATTACTTTACCTGGTGGAAATGTCCAACCACCACCAGCAACTGCTACACATGTTCCTGAGGCTCCTCAAGATGAGGAAGACCTAGAAGAGGAACAGGAGGACATCGTACCTCCTCAATTACCACCTCAGCCTACCACACCCACACGTAATGTAGACACCACACACCCTCAGACTATATATCAGACTTGTTATGACCTACCCAGCGTACCCGACAGACGGCAAGACGTGGGGGACACATGAGCAGTGATGACAGTCGCACGGGGTCCGCAAGGACATTGCCGGCTTAGTCATGATGTCCCACGCCGAAGTCCAGAAGACAGATATGGCATGAGGTATAGAAGCAGATCACATGACAGTAAGGTTTGATGCCTCGTGTACAGAAGGACCCTGAACCTTAGTTGATGTGGGAAGACAGTGGCACTGGTTCTGATGGAAGGTTCCATAGTCACATGTCCAGAACCACAAGCGTCTAGATAAGCCTGATAAGAACGGATGACTAAGCTAGTACCAGCATGTATATATACCCTAGCTAGTCTCGCTCAGATGGTTCCCCATCTTGAGCTCCTGTGACAATCAGTAGCCTTGTGGACCTTTAACTTCCTTCCTTGCGTCTCACCACCCGAACTCGTCGCTTTGGTACTCGTCCTCTGTGACTTGTACACTGAGCCTGTGACTCTGGTAGACCCTGCGTTGGACTTATTGTCTTCCGCAACGACCCAAGATTGTCCCGACCTTGTCTCTGTGACCTAGCCGCCCGCACTCGACTGCGTACGCCCCTCTGAGCGTAACAAGACTCCTCCATCACAAGTCATGGAACCTTCCTCCCCTCCCAAAAGAACCCATGCAATCAGAAAATCAGAAAGGATTGCAGGCAGAATTCCTCAACCTAATTTTCAGAGGACAAGTCCACACTCTGAACGACGAGATAGGGCAATCCAAGAAGACTTAGACTTGGATACTGCACATCCCAATTGCAATCGTTGTCTGAATCCTTGCTTCTACAATGAGGATAATGCAGAGTTTGTGCAGGTGTTACGACCCCTGCCTAGCAGCCCACTTTTCTTCACTATTCCCAATGACGACCCTTCCCTTCCACCGACTCTCCACTTCTTGATCACATCCCCTTCCTGGGACCCATCACGTGCCCTACTCCCTTCCCTGTGACCACTTTTGACCTTGTTGATGTTACTGTACTTATGTTTGGCCTCTTATCTCTTGTCCTTTATCTCTTATCTCTACAACTGGACACTTACTTAATTCCCTATCAGAAGCTCAGCTCTACGCCCTCCGCTTTCATATATTTGGGCCCACATGACTTCGCACGATCTTATCTTTAGACGCTCATTCGATTACGTATATAAGTCCGCTGTAGCTACCTTGTAGGCCTCAGACTCAACTTATTGAATACATCAGTGCTTGTCTTCTGGACTTCCCTTTGGACACCTTGACTTGATTATCTCAAGTACTTCTGGTACTTTCCGCTCAACATCGTCTTAGAGTGCAGCCTCTTCGACTTTGACTCCTCCCATATAACTCCAAGGGGCCTTATTGGTCTCTTATCTGATAATGAACGAACACTGTCACACAAGTCGTGTGGAACGTCCCGCACTGGACATAACAGCAGGGTTCTTCCAGACTTGGACAAATGGATCTACTCAATGCTGCAGGATCGCCTTATAGGGATCCTCTTACCTTTAAAGAAGCAATGGAGTCTGAAAATGCCAGTGATTGGCTTGAGGCATGTCAATATGAAATTGATGCCTTAGAAAAACTTAAAGTGTGGCGCCTTGAAGACCTTCCTGAAGGTAGAAAGGCTGTAAAGTCAAAATGGGTTTTTAAATTGAAAGCAGATGGATGCTTTTGTGCTAGGCTAGTAGCAAAAGGGTTCACCCAAGTAGAGGGGGTGGACTTCAATGAAACTTTCTCCCCAGTCACCAGATTTGAGTCTCTTAGACTATTATTAGCGTTGGCCGCACTTGAGGATTGGGAAATCCACCAAATGGATGTCAAATTGGCATTCCTACATGGCGATCTGGATGAGGAGATTTATATGGAGCAACCAGTTGGCTTTGTCGTTGCTGGACAAGAGTCCAAAGTTTGTAGGCTACAGAAAGCTCTGTATGGCCTCAAACAAGCTTCCCAAGCATGGAACTTGCAATTCCATGCAGTTCTCAATGAACTGAGCTTTACTTGGACATACTCTGATGCAGGGGTATATGTGTATCATCACCAAGAGGGGGATGGTTCACTTTTCATCATTTTATATGTTGATGACATCACTATACTTGGGTCCTCCACTAAGAAGATTCGATGGCTGAAGGACTCTCTATCTAGCCGATATGAGATGACTGATCTTGGTGAAATCCAGTCCTACCTTGGAGTTAACATCACCAGGGACCGTCCTAACAAGACACTGGATATCGACCAGACAGCCTATGTATCCTCCATAGTTGAGAGGTTTGGAATGGGGGATTCCAACCCAGTATATACTCCTCTACCCTCTGGCATGGATGTTCATTTGGTCAAGTTTGAAGACCAAGCATCTACCTCTGATATTAAGAGGTATCAGCAGTTAATGGGGTCTCTGCTTTGGGTGCAGATTGGAAGCAGACCTTGTTGACACAGGACGTGTCTGGAGATGCTTCAGGCATCTAAGGGTCGCTTCAGCTGTAGATTAGATTAGATTAGATTCCGGAGTATCGGACTTTTTATGTTATCTTTATTACACTTCTTTCTCTCCTTACTCAGCTGATTAGTGATGGACTTAGTAATGCGCAGTAAGCATGTGATATCTCTTTGGCCAATGGCCTTTATCCCTCTCTGTTTATTGTCCAGCACTTGTGGACTTATTCCCAGTGCACACAGACCATTTCCCCTGGCCCCCATGGGTATATAAGGGTGTCTGTTTTGTCTCTTCCACTTCAGAGTTCTTCTAACCTCTGAAGTGTAAGTTCCCTTTACTATACTTTGTTTTTACCTTTGACTAACCATCTTTTGTAGACTACTTGTCTTTTAGGTCAGTAATATAGTTGTATAATAGAGTTCTTCTAACCTCTGAAGTACTACTTGTCTTTTAGCCTAACTCGCTACTAACCGCAGTCAGTATAACCAGCAGCATGATTGTTTGACAGGTTATGGGCCCTGCCGCTCATACTGACTGTTTTAATTCCCTTTGTTCATAAACAGCCCAACTCGCTTTTTGCACTTCAAGCTCACAAAAGCTTCAAAGTCTTTCCCACCAGCTTTTTCTGTGAGCTTTCCTATTTACTGTCTGTGCACCTTAACACCCCACAGGATGATGCAGTTTACTGCTCATCCTGAACTGTTTGGCTAGCCCTTTGGGGTTCTTGCAAAAGATGATGAGGGACCCTAAGTGGGTGAAACATCTTAAGCTCCTTGAGTGCGCACTAGGTATTAGTAACTTCTTAGTTGTAGCTGGGTTTTCGTCCCATAGTTAGTCTTAGTAGGCCTATAGCCAGAAGCTTGTGGCTTTAAGTCCAGTTAATGCTTGGCTCGATCTGTAAGCCAGGTTTAGTGACCTGCAGGTAGAGTTTAGGGTCTAGAACAAGGCATGGGTAGTCACTCCCATGACACTTGGGCTCGATACAAGTAGGCTGCACTACTATAGTCTTTACATAGTAGCTAGAAGGTTTTGTCTCTGGGCAGGAGTATTCGCTGCCATATTGTGGGGGTTCGCCCCACCAGAGGAAACCTGATAGTCTACTTAGTCATGGCCCCAATCATCTAGGGCTTAATCATGGACTCCACCACCAGCATTAGAGGAAGGGCTATACACCCTTTGTCTCTAATGGAACTTGCGGTTGGCTCCTCCATGACATGACTCCCAGTCTTGGTTACACTAGACACTCTGGCTAGTCTACCAGAGCTTATGTCTAGTTACAAGATTGCACTAGACAGCTTTACTATACCTAGAAAGTCGCACAACAAAGGCAGGACCTTCTTAGGTTCTGAAGCATAGCGCCACAGTATGGGGTGGCACTCTTAAGCGAGACCTGGGCACTGGTTCTAACTGCTCCTTGGAACCAGGAACACTTTATACATCTCAAAAATGCCGTCTTCAATAGTCTTCCCTCCCTCCTCCAAGATGGAGCGCCTTGATGGCTCCAACTGGCAGGTCTGGTCTGCCAATTTCAATGCCCTTTTGAGGATGAACAGGCTCAGAAGGCACATTCTTGCACCTTATCCTGACATGCCCCTCCTCCCAGAGGACAAGGAGGAAAAGGAGAAAGTGCAGAAGGAAGTCATTGACCCCATCCTTAGGGAATGGATGGGAGAAGAGGAAATGTTGATTGGGCTCCTCTTTCTTAACGTTACCCAAGAAGTCTACTCCCAAGTGGCTTCTGATGCCGATTATCCTTCTCTTAGTGAGAAGTATAATAAGTTGGAGCGGCTATATGGCTCTGTAGGTAGCATGGCCACATATAATTTGTGGCTTGCCCTGGTGTCCTTCCATCTTGATGAAGGACAGACATTTAGAACCCAATTACAAAAGGTTCTAGATGCCAGGAGTACCCTTAGGGAGAATGGGATGGAGGTCAATGACCTCCAGATGAGCTTCATTTTACTGAAGGCTCTCCCAGAATCCTACAGTGCCATTGCTGGCTCTATACTGGCCTCTGGCGACCCAGAACGACTTTCTCCTCAGGACCTTGTGCAGAGGTTCCTAAATGAGGAAAGTTGTCTGGCAGGTCCCTCGGGAAGTGGTAGTGCAGTCCTATCTAAGGCTGCACCTGTCAAATCAAAACCCAAATTTACAAATTTATCACCACTTCCCACTGCTGCCCCTGGTTCACAAGGGGTGGTCTGCTTCTATTGCCAAAAGCCTGGACACAAGTCCAATGCTTGTGCAAAGAAGAAGAAGGACCTGGAAAATGCCAAAAAGGGCAAGGCAGGGAACAAAAAGAGGGCTGAGGCCCAAAATGTACATACTATAGCCACCGTAGTCAATGGTAGTGGCAAAATAGAGGAGGTGCAAGAAGCACCTTGCATTCACCTTTATGTTCACACCTATAATCTGGACATCAACTCAGATTATTGGATGCTTGATAGTGGAGCAACAACTCATTTCAGTCCCAACCTCGAAGACTTTGATACATATAAAGTCGATCACACCCATGAAGTATCACTAGGTGACAACTCTGTAGTCAAAACAAATGGAGTTGGTACTGTGATCATCAGGACTGATCAAGGTTTTGACTTGGAACTGAGCGAGGTGCTCCATATGCCTGGAGGACATAAAATACTCTCCGCCAGTGCCCTAATAGAAAAAAGGGCAACTGTGTTCTTTGATAATAAGAAGGCAACAATTAAATATGGCGATAACATTATAGTGGAAGCATGGAAGTTTGGCAAATTGTATTGGGTACTAGGCAAACACGTCCTAAATAGTATCCATACATCTGCATCTGCCTCACTAGAAATCTGGCATCAAAGAATGGGCCATATGTCTAAAGAAGCCCTAAAAAGATATGCTCCTGAGGCGGTAAAAGGCCTCAAAATAAATAATAGCCAAGTGGAAGACAAGCCGTGTTATGGCTGTGAAATGGGCAAGTCCCATCGTCTTCCATTTCCCCCATCTTCAAAGCGCGCATCAGCTCCCCTTGAGATCCTTCATAGTGATCTTGTAGGCCCCTTGCAGTGCAGTTCAATACAAGGGAATCTATACTTTGCCACCTTCTTGGACGACTTTAGCAGATACGCTTTAATCGTTCCAATGAAGTCTAAAGATCTGTTCACACCAGTTTTTAATAAACTGAAGACACTACTTGAAAATAAATTTAATCATAAAATCAAGTGTCTTCATACAGATCGTGGTGGCGAGTATGTGAACAAGGCGCTGAAGGCAACCCTTGAAGATTATGGCATAGAGCATAAACTTACGATGCCGTATAGTCCACAACAGAATGGAAGGGCTGAGAGATTCAATAGAACCATTATGGAAAAAGGCACTAGCATGCTGCACGATGCAGGCCTGTCTCTTGGTTTCTGGGAATGTGCTGTCGAGACAGCATGTCATATATATAACAGAACTCCCATCCGTTCTAATAAGTGGAAGACTCCGCTTGAGCTTCTGGTTGGGAACAAACCAGATGTCTCGTATTTTAAGGTCTTTGGTTGCAAAGCCTATTATCATGTTCCAGAGGGCAAGCGGCGTAAACTAGATCCCAAAGCCAGGGAAGCCGTCTTTGTCGGGTATGAGCCCACTTCTAAGGGCTATACACTTTGGGATAGTCGTACCCGGTCTCTCATCTCTTCACGAGATGTTACATTTGATGAGAGATCCTTCCCATCCCGCTCTGATAAGGACAACAGAGCAGACAAATCCATAGAGCAACCTACAGAAGGTGGCTCCTTTACTTTACCTGGTGGCCCAGTCCAGCCACCACCAGCAACAGCTACACATGTTCCTGAGGCTCCTCAAGATGAGGAAGACCTAGAAGAGGAACAGGAGGACATCGTACCTCCTCAATTACCACCTCAGCCTACCACACCCACACATAATGTAGACACCACACACCCTCAGACTATATATCAGACCCCTCCATCTCAAATCATGGAACCATCCTCCCCTCCCAAAAGAACCAAAGCAATCAGAAAATCACAAAGGATTGCAGACAGAATTCCTCAACCTAATTTTCAGAGGACAAGTCCACGCTCTGAACAACGAGATAGGGCAATCCAAGAAGACTTAGACTTGGATACTGCACGTCCCAATCGCAATCGTTGTCTGAATCCTCGCTTCTACAATGAGGATAATGCAGAGTTTGTGCAAGGTTCTTCCAGACTTGGTCAGATGGATCTACTTAATGCTGCAGGATCGCCTTATAGGGATCCTCTTACATTTAAAGAAGCAATGGAGTCTGATAATGCCAGTGATTGGCTTGAGGCATGTCAATATGAAATTGATGCCTTAGAAAAACTTAAAGTGTGGCGCCTTGAAGACCTTCCTGAAGGTAGAAAGGCTGTAAAGTCCAAATGGGTCTTTAAATTGAAAGCAGATGGACGCTTTCGTGCTAGGCTTGTAGCAAAAGGGTTCACCCAAATAGAGGGGGTGGACTTCAACGAAACTTTCTCCCCAGTCACCAGATTTGAGTCTCTTAGACTATTGTTAGCGTTGGCCGCGCTTGAGGATTGGGAAATCCACCAAATGGATGTCAAATTGGCATTCCTACATGGCGATCTGGATGAGGAGATTTATATGGAGCAACCTGTTGGTTTCGTCGTTGCTGGACAAGAGTCCAAAGTTTGTAGGCTACAGAGGGCTCTGTATGGCCTCAAACAAGCTTCCCGAGCATGGAACTTGCAATTCCATGCAGTTCTCAATGAACTGAGCTTTACTCGGACGTACTCTGATGCAGGAGTATATGTGTATCATCACCAAGAGGGGGATGGTTCACTTTTCATCATTTTATATGTTGATGACATCACTATACTTGGGTCCTCCACTAAGAAGATTCAATGGCTGAAGGACTCTCTATCTAGCCGATATGAGATGACTGATCTTGGCGAAATCCAGTCCTACCTTGGAGTTAACATCACCAGGGATCGTCCTAACAAGACACTGGATATTGACCAGACAGCCTATGTGTCCTCAATAGTTGAGAGGTTTGGAATGGGGGATTCCAACCCAGTATATACTCCTCTACCCTCTGGCGTGGATGTTCATTTGGTCAAGTTTGAAGACCAGGCATCTACCTCTGATATTAAGAGGTATCAGCAGTTAATGGGGTCTCTGCTTTGGGTGCAGATTGGAAGCAGACCTGACATTAGTTTTGCTGTTGCACGCCTTAGTCAATTTGCTTCCAACCCTTCCCAGCAGCACATGCGACTAGCAAAGTATGTCTTAGCTTATCTAAATGCTACAAAAGACTACAAGTTGCGCTATTCTGGAGGGAATGGTGAAGTTGGCCTTCATGGCTTTGCGGACTCCTCATGGGGAGATCAAGAGGACCGCCACTCCACCTCAGGCTACGTCTTTTTCCTAGCCAATGGAGCCATTAGTTGGTGTTCCAGGAAACAGAAGACAGTAGCACAGTCCACCACTGAAGCCAAGTATATGAGCCTAGCTGAGGCTTCAAATCAGGCAGCATGGTATAGGACCTTTATGCAGGAACTGGGATATGAAGTTAGTTCACCCATACAACTGCATTGTGACAATAAGGGTGCAGTAGATCTTGCATTAAACCCTGTCACAGGAAGGCGATCAAAGCACATACCAATAAAGTACCATGCCATTAGGGAGTATGTAGAATCACACCAAATAGACTTGGTGCGAACTCCCACTGGAGAGATGCTAGCAGATGGCCTTACAAAGTCTCTGCCTAGATCATCTTTTGATCACATGGTAACTGGATTTGGACTAGTGCTGGAATGAAGGAGCTGGAATCTGGAGACTTTGTTCACCATTTTGTGACGGTTTCATAGGCTGGTACAAGGGTTGAAGACATGTGACTTACTTCGTTTTCTTTTTCTTTTTTCTTTTTCATTATGCTACACCTACCACATGACTTGCTGATAAAGGACTCATGACTTATCATTCATACTGCTGACTGATTGCTTACTGAGAACCTTACTCATCTGCTTACTGATCAGTACTAGAGGGCGTAACCCCTCCACTACCTATATCATTCTGGGACATTCTACTGTACAACCATTAGACTGTCTAGTGAAAGCTCTAGTAACTACCAGAATAGTCTCCTTATCTAGCATACATGTATATAAAGACCTAGTAGAAAGGACAAGACGTTAAGTCTGTTCTTCTGTATTCAATACAGGTGCTTGGGAACTCACTTCACTGAACTGAAAGACATTCGACTTGAACCCTCTAAGTTTGCGCCTTAGAAGGACTTCTACCCCAGAAACTTGTGGCAGGACTTAGTGTCTCTGCTCAACTCCGTCTCGCGCGCACGCCCCATTGACCAGGCGTATTTGATTTGACTTGAAGTTCCTGAAATCTTGCTAGACGACCTTGAATCCCAGACATTGACACAGCGTTGCACCTAGCTGTGACAATTTTCACTTTCCCACCATGCCACATGAGCACATTCTCGACCTCGAGAGTGACGCAAGAGGTGTGTAGACTTGCATAAGCGAATCTACAACTCGCATGCAAAACTCACAAAGAGTTAGAGAAGTTGGATCTCTGGCTGGCGACATGTTCGTTCAATTGTGAACAGCAGTGTGCTCATTTAACTCATTCCATTTCAATGATCGATGCCTTCACCATGGAGGGATGTTGACACAGGACGTGTCTGGAGATGCTTCAGGCATCTAAGGGTCGCTTCAGCTGTAGATTAGATTAGATTAGATTCCGGAGTATCGGACTTTTTATGTTATCTTTATTACACTTCTTTCTCTCCTTACTCAGCTGATTAGTGATGGACTTAGTAATGCACAGTAAGCATGTGATATCTCTTTGGCCAATGGCCTTTATCCCTCTCTGTTTATTGTCCGGCACTTGTGGACTTATTCCCAGTGTGCACAGACCATTTCCCCTGGCCCCCATGGGTATATAAGGGTGTCTGTTTTGTCTCTTCCACTTCAGAGTTCTTCTAACCTCTGAAGTGTAAGTTCCCTTTACTATACTTTGTTTTTACCTTTGACTAACCGTCTTTTGTAGACTACTTGTCTTTTAGGTCAGTAATATAGTTGTATAATAGAGTTCTTCTAACCTCTGAAGTACTACTTGTCTTTTAGCCTAACTCGCTACTAACCGCAGTCAGTATAACCAGCAGCATGATTGTTTGACAGACCTGACATTAGTTTTGCTGTTGCATGCCTTAGCCAATTTGCTTCCAACCCTTCCCAACAGCACATGCGACTAGCAAAGTATGTCTTAGCCTATCTAAATGCTACAAAAGACTACAAGTTGCACTATTCTGGAGGGAATGGTGAAGTTGGCCTTCATGGCTTTGCAGATTCCTCATGGGGAGATCAAGAGGACCACCACTCCACCTCAGGCTATGTCTTTTTCCTTGCTAATGGAGCCATTAGCTGGTGTTCCAGGAAGCAGAAGACAGTAGCACAGTCCACCACTGAAGCCAAATATATGAGCCTTGCTGAGGCTTCAAATCAGGCAGCGTGGTATAGGATGTTCATGCAGGAATTGGGATATGAAGTTAGTTCACCCATACAACTGCATTGTGACAATAAGGGTGCAGTAGATCTTGCATTAAACCCTGTCACAGGAAGGCGATCAAAGCACATACCAATAAAGTACCATGCCATTAGGGAGTATGTAGAATCACACCAGATTGATTTGGTGCGAACTCCCACTGGAGAGATGGTGGCAGATGGCCTTACAAAGTCTCTGCCTAGATCATCTTTTGATCTTATGGTAACTGGATTTGGATTAGTGCTGGAATGAAAGAGCTGGAATCTGGAGACTTTGTATACCAGTTTCACTTTCCCACCATGAGCACGTTCTCGACCTCGAGAGTGACGCAAGAGGTGTGTATGGTTTCAGTTTGCATAAGCGAATCATCGCAATATGTCTCTGAACACCATGCCCTTCTCACTCACACTTGAGAGTTAGAGAAGTTGGATCTCTGGCAATATGTTCATTCAATTATGAACAGCGGTGTGCTCATTCAACTCATTTCCATTAATGATCGATGCCTTCACCATGGAGGGATGTTGACACAGGACATGTCTGGAGATGCTTCAGGCATCTAAGGTTCGCTTCAGCTGTAGATTAGATTAGATTAGATTTCGGAGTATCGGACTTTTTATGTTATCTTTATTACATTTCTTTCTCTCCTTACTCAGCTGATTAGTGATGGACTTAGTAATGAGCAGTAAGCATGTGATATCTCTTTGGCCAATGGCCTTTATCCCTCTCTGTTTATTGTCCGGCACTTGTGGACTTATTCCCAGTGCACACAGACCATTTCCCCTGGCCCCCATGGGTATATAAGGGTGTCTATTTCATCCCTTCCACTTCAGAGTTTCTTCAACCTCTGAAGTGTAAGTCTTACTATACTTTCTACTTTCCTTTGACTAACGTCTCTTGTAGATACTTGTCTTTCTAGGTCAGTAGTATAGTTAATACAGAGTTTCTTCAACCTCTGAAGTATACTTGTCTTTCTAGCCTCACTGCTACTAACCACAGTCAGTATAACCAGCAGCATGATTGTTTGACAAGAAGAACTCTACATTATACTATACTACTGACCTAAAACAAAGACAAGTCCATATACAAGGTTAGTCTAGAGGTAGTAGAGAGTAAAGTAGAAGGAACTTATGCTTCAGAGGTTAGAAGAACTCTGAAGTGTAAGAGACCAAACAGACACCCTTATATACCCATGGGGGCCAGGGGAAATGGTCTGTGCACACTGGGAATAAGTCCACAAGTGCCAGACAATAAATGGTGAGGGACAAAGGCCATTGGCCAAAGGAGAATCACATGCTATACTGCACATTACTAAGTCCATCACTATTCAGCTGAGTAAGGTGAGAAAGAATGTAATAAAGATAACATAAAAAGTCCAATACTCCAGAATCTAATCTGATCTAATCTACAGCTGAAGTGAACCTTAGATGCCTGAAGCATCTCCAGACACATCCTGTGTCAACACAGGTTGACCTAGACTGGTCATGGACTGACTACAGACTGCAAAAAAACCAGTCCTTGTAAGTCTGGTCCAACTGTAGGTCATCTCTCAGTGGTTGAACCAGTTCTGGTTCTGGTTCATCCCTAAAATGGAAAAAAACCGGACTTAACTGGACTTTTAAGCACTAGATAAGTTATCATCAATAAGTAGTTGGGGTCTGTGGATACCTGTGGGTTTTTGTACAGGTCTATGGGTCAATCATGGTGACCCATACCCATACCCACAGGTACCTGTACTCAAAACCTGTGTGGGTATCATGTACCCATGCAGATCCCTAAAAGGGGCTGTGGAATAGCCCCAAGAATTTGAGAAATGTCCCTGTCCATTGCTTCAGAACTCTAAAACTCTTGCTTGCATTACCTTTCTCAACTCTATATTCTCTCTAAAGCATTGAGTGTATGTACCTTTATATACTTGTAAAGAGACCTAGTTTGTTATGAAGCAAAAGAGGATGAATGATGGTGAAGCCATGTGAGGCACAAAGATGACTGACTCAAAGTTGCTTTATATGCACCTAAAATTGGGCTTACCGACGCTGGTTAAAATGGAAGCATGGAAGAGGAGTCAGCTGATATATTACATAATATAACACCACGCTCAAATGAGGGTTTAACGTCGTTGGCGGCATCGACACATTAACATTAACCATTGATCACAGTCAAGACGAGCACGACCACGGCGGACATGAAAAGGCGCACCTTTTGATAGTATTTCGAGTTTGCAATTCTCGCCCGAATTTCTTGTTAGCCTCCGCATGGGACTCGGGGTGTTCTCTTTGCCTGATCACTCTTTTCCCCCTTGTTCAGTCTTCTCTAAGCGTCTCTACCATCGTTATTCAGACAGTCAGACTGTACGACATCGCAGCTAACGAGGAGAAGACAAAGTTTGATCATCGTGCCGCTGTCCTTTCGACTACCTTTTCAGACGCGTCACACGCCTACAGTGGAGGACTCGATGCATCACTTAGAGAGTAAGCAGCCCCGAATCATAATTGTCGTTTCTTGTACTGACTACAAACAGGCTAGAACTCGAATCTGAAAAGATACATGCTCTCGGCCAACATGACGATGCTATATCAAGCGTGTGCTACTCGGGCGAAGCTAGTTCGTCCATATTCGTTCCACTTCTCCGCTGTATTGAACATTGTCCTTCTATGATAGAAGCCATCATCACTGGCTCCTGGGATCGCTCAGTCCGTTTCTGGGACCCCCGGGCCGCCACTGCCCAGCAATCGTCCCACCAACTTCCTGAGCGGATCTACTTTATGGACACTGTGCCATCGCCTCGTTGTCGCTCTCGCAAGCCGTCTCTTCCACATTTTCGACGTTCGCAAGATGGAAACACCCGAGCAGACCCGTGAGAGCTCCCTTAAATTCCTCACCCGTGCCCTCGCATGCATGTCCGACGGCCAAGGTATGCCCCTTCTCTAATTTTCACACTTTCTTACTCAGACTCGGGCGTCTCATTACTCCAAAGGATACGCGACAGCCTCCGTCGAGGGTCGCATCGCCGTAGAGTACTTCGACCCTTCGTCAGCCGTCCAAGAAAAAAAGTACGCGTTCAAGTGCCACCGTCAGACGATCGACGACGTGGACCACGTTTGGCCGGTCAACGCACTCGCTTTCCACCCTACCTATAACATCTTTGCGTCAGGTGGTTCCGACGCCACCGTCTCGATCTGGGACCAAAAGTCAAAAGCGGCTTCGCCAGTTCCCGCGCTACAACTCATCCGTGTCCACGTTGGCATTCTCAGCAGATGGCTCGCGTCTGGCGTTGGCGCGAGCTACACGTGGGATGCGGGTGAGGAGGGCGCGCGTACCGCCGATCGACCGGTGCTGTTCGTTCGCGAGCTCGGGGAGGAAGTCAAGGTGCGTCACTGTCTCTGTCTATTGAGTGTGTAACACATTTCCTCATCGGGAATCTGACGTCCTTGGGTTTGCAGCCGAAGGGATGGGGAACTGGTTGAGCTTGATTGGTGCATGAGCGAGTTGTGGCCTCGGCAACGGGCGGGGCTATAAGTAGGTTCATCATTGACGCACATACTCATTTGGAGTCTGCAAAGAAGGCAATTTGTCGTACGTTGTTCATATCTTTGTATGACCTGTATCCCCAGGGGAAAAATGTGCTTACAGTGTCCACTGCACCCTGGCACGTACTGTACCGTTTCGCACATTGGAAGAGAGAGCTTTCTTCCACACTCAAAGCACCGACTATGTGAACCGCTCCTCGGCTTCCGAGCTCGTAGTGCTACCTGAAATATCGATCAGTTTTGGTAACAGTGGGCTCCCCCAGAACCTTTCGGGGAACATAATACTTCTGAGCGAGACCTAGGAATAGTTGGAGCTTGCAACACAACCATTGGGACAGGCACGCGTATCCGTGTAAATACATGTGTGAGCGTAGGTCTTATGCCTGCCGTTAAACAACGTGACGTTCTGCAGCCCGGGAGGAGGGGCGCATAGAGACGCGAGTCTGCTTCCTCCCTCTCCAAATACAAAATCGACGAACTATCAATCTCGATTTGTGTACGGCGTGTCTCCCTTCTTCGGCCTCAATTATAACCCTATCACCCTGGTTCTATTTCCCTAGGATCTGTTCAAAGCATCCCCTCCGAGGCCTTATCCATACGTAAGAAGCGCCTGGGCGTTACAACAACCTTGGCGTTGCCCAAGTGCTTTACCAGCGTGGACTCAACGCGTCATGTTTCACTAGTACGCCTTAAGGCCTCCGTGCACTGAACGACCCGCGCGTCCTTCTGACGCTCATGCCATTTCACGGACAATTATCAACTCCGCTTCATCAGAACGCGCGACTGTTCTGCTATCTAGAGATGACTGACGTACATCTATATATGGTGGGGGATATACAGGTGATCAGTTGCGCCGTCAGGTCATTGGATACCATGCAACATACCGTCTACATCGCGGAGCAGAACATGCATCCTGTTACTCTTAATTTTTCATTGTCTTTGCACAGGAGGGGTGCTTAGGGCATGTGTATTAACTCTTTTTGTACTAATTCTTTTGAACGCTATCAGGAAGCTCATTTGTGAACTTGACCGAGATGACGATGTTCGCTAATTGGTGCTCGCTGTCAGTCAAGTTCATGTGTATTGTGGAGATAACTGACGACTAATATGGTTAGCAGTCAATTTTCTCTACACTAGGCAATGAAGCATTTACAACCTACTACCCTCAACCTCATTAACGTAATCTTTCTCGGTGACCATTTAACGATTCAAGGGATGGACATGAAATGTTCTCAACTCGCCCCCAATTCACCTGAACAATGAGCCCCACCCCCATTGCGTACCCTCCTGCTGTGCATGAGTATGATGGCAGACCAGAGCCAGCGCAAAAAGTGGTTACGACAGACGTTCAGCCATCGGCTGGGCCTAACATGTCTACCAATGTAGGCTCCCACAGTGAGCGAAACTGGGTGGTTCGAAAGTCGCAGGACTGTCTGGATTGTGTCGAGGGAGTACGTTGCTTGTCTATTTATGCTCAGCTGATCTGATTGAAAGCAGAGCTGCTGCTGCTGCTGCTGCTGCACTGCCTGCTTCAGTTACTTATGCACCCTTGGCGGCTGCGGCCGCCTCTGTAGTTAAGGACTCGTTTCGGGGGAAGAAGATGAATGGATTATGGAGGCAAAGAGAGCGAAGTAGTGATGCGCGCGAGGATGATGATTTGGAGGCAAGGAAAGCACAAGTCGATTTCTATTTTTTTTTTTACAGAGTCTTTTCGTCTTTTGCGCTTTGATAATTATCAAATTTGAAACTGCTCAGAGCAGTTCAAAGGGAAATAAAGAGCATACAATAACAGTAGTGATAAGAATTTTGTGGAATGTCTGTGTTGAACGAAATGCTAGCCAATCAATTTAAACATAAACCAGGTGTTGGGTGTTGGGAAAAGCAGCAACACCGGTGATAGAGGCCTGGATCGACTAAGACTGAGGTTAGTATCATTCTCATTCTCACTGTATTATTCGCTTTATGGTCTCTTACAATCTGCCCCATTGAAGGTTGATCAGTGGCTAATGGATCAACGGCAACTCAGCTGATCACTAGTCTTGTAGTGCTGCTGGACAAGCTGTTTAACATCTTCAAGTTTTAACAGGGGGTGTTCTGTTGTTACGACCCCTGGACTATTTCCTTTTGCCCATTTCCCCGCCCCCCCCCCTCCCCCCTCTCCCTTTATGACTTATCTATTGCTTTCTTGTTATCCCTGTGCCTCCCACATATAGTATTACGTATCCAATTCAAGCTGCACTCAACACCATATCTTGTCCTTGTGACACAAGGAGTGATGAAAGTGAAAACAGAAGGGCCATCATGAAAATGTTAAGCCAGGATGCTGGAATGATGCCTCATATGAGCAGTCATCACACTTAGATAGTATTACAATGCATACAATATTGATTACGATAGTTACTGTTGATCTGAGATCAGAATACTCCTAGGAACTAAAAAGTATATAAATACCTCTATGTATTTATGTAGGAAAGAGGGAGACACTGTGCTCCCAAGGTGATTCTTGTAAAGAGACCTTCCGGATGGGGTGTTCGTCACGCACAGGGAGACGTGTCAAAGTCAACCGTATCGGATTTAAACAAGAGTCAATAATAAAATTCGCAGGATCATGGTTAACGAGTAAAAGACGATTGAAGAGAACGAAAAAATCATCGTGACTAATTTAATACAGGAAGCCGGGCTTTAAAGGCAAGGCAAGTTTGTAGGCGCTCGTACTATCGTCTACATCTCTTGGTCATCGTACGGTATATGAATCAAAATGCGGCTTAGAGAAGAGACAAGAGCGATCAAGAAAGCATAAAACGGGATGAGAAGAGATTAGGATCGTGGATGTCATCAAGAGCCGAGAAACGCAAGAGGGAATAGGGAAAGAAAAAGGAAAGGCTTAGGGTTGAAATGGAGGGTAGAGAAGACGTTTGACGTCGACGAATGGAGGGTATGGCTTGACATGAGTGCTCTGGTGGCTTGGCGCGGCCATCCACTCCCGCTTTCTCTTTCTCCTTACGCGTCCTCCATATACGGTTTCTTGAGGTCAATAATTATTCGCTTCGTCAACGCTTCTTTGATGACCCCCCTATCATAACCTCGCCTGAAACGGTTCCAATGGTCCTGGGAAGATCTCGCAGAACAAAAAAGGGGCGATGCGAAGGCTATCGAAAAGTGCCAACAATACCAACCGATGGTGGAAATTGGAGTGTTAAATGGGCAGGTTCGATCGAACCAAGGAGCGACGGTCAGCAAAACGTACGCCAAGGAAAGGATTCCCTCGGAAATGGCGAGATAGTAGAACGCAGGCTTGCTGATTGGATAAAAGAAAAAGAGAAGGCCCAAGCCGAAGAAAAAGACTGAGAAGTGGAGCAATACTGGAGGTACCTCAAATGCAAAGTGCATATAGTACCTCTGGGCGCCAAAGAACAAAAACGAGCGGACTTTGGCCTGGTCTTCATGCTTGTCTACCATGCGGGACAGGGTCATATATCTGCGAGCGTACTTCTTCAATAACATTGCAGCCAAGGCAGATGAAATGCTAAGCGCCAGGCTCAGCAGCCACATGATATTGCAAGTGACAAAGAAGAAACTAGGAGAAAAGGGTGGGATGGGAAATGGCGGGACCTGCGTGCCATTCTCGGAGCCAGACACTTGTTGGGAAAGATCGACGAGAAGGCTTGTAGTCTGGTCGCCCGAATCAGGAGACAACCTTTTGTAGCTTTCAATGATAGCCGCTGTGGAAATAGCCGAGAAAAGACCAGTCTTCGATTTTGTCAGTGCGATAGTAAATGAAATCAGTAATTTAGCACTTACAAATACAAGGATACCGTCTGCGTTCTCTTTCCAGATCTTAGTCATGCGTTCATCGTATTCATCTGCCTGTTTCATCCACTCAGACCAGTCTTGGTTTTCTATTATGGAGAAAGCCAATAAGTAGGGTGACATGACCATCTATCCAGCGGCGTACCTTCGTCAGGGTTTGGTGAATTGGGTTGAGATGGCTTCATTTCGTTGTGCACCAGTAATTCCGATATGAAGGGAGAAAGAAAGAGACGAAGTGACTTTGGGATGTGAGATACTTTGAATGCGCATACCCTCCACCTCTTATCATGAAATATGGTGACCAAATGGATAGTGTGAAAACAAAAAAAATGACAACATAAGAAGTTGTCGAGAAGCACTTCGAGGGTTAATGGCACCACGCTGGATCAACATGGTTGAATCGTACGCGGATCCATAAATGCCCTCTATCGCGGACTCGGTTTACATTAATCTTTTGGCAAATTAACGAATATCAAACGTACATGCTGATAGTTGAGCGGAGCGCTCGCTTTTTCATTTTCTCTTTCTATCACAAGTCTCAACTAAGCAGCTGGCATCTTGCTTGACCTCCGGCTCATTAATAGCTGATCCAGGAGTAGTCTCGTCCTTATTCCCCACCTTAAATTTGCGGATTTTTTCTTTAAAAAGTTATTAGGAGGTAGCTAGAGAGTCGACATGTATTAAAGACATGAAGAGAACTTGAGGCACGTAGCGCGGCGCGGACAGATCGAGAGAAGCAACATTAACAAATAACAAACAAATGGAGGCGCGCACGATGGGTGGTGAGGCGGACATGTTCCGTAGCAGCAGCTTCGTTCTCCACTTCTTTCTTTAGGAATCACCACTCGCCGTGCTGTTTTCATTTCTTGGTTTACCAGGTAGTATTGTGTGCGATGTGATATGGTGCAGAGGTAATCGGTTTTCCCATAAGCCCATACCATCATCATTACATGTCATACGACAGCAGATGATGCATCCTACTCTGTCATCATCATTAAGGAAAAACTCGCAACTCGCATCGGGTCACCCGATTCGGGTGAGTGTGTCGAACATTGTCTTTTTTTTCGCCTGGAGACCTGATTGGCATTAGGAGTCAATAAGTCAATGCATAGTACACGAGGCAATGTATACCTCGATAGCCCCACACCATCAAGCACAGTAATCTTAGCGACCATATGATGCTTCGAGGGATTCGCACGGATTGCACTCAACTCGCTTGCAATCCTACCTCCTCGGGGTTTAAACCATACTGCCTAACAATACCGCTTACCCTCCTGCTGCACTGCACGTGTATATCTTGCGTTAACTACAATCACGACAGACGTTCAATTCACACGCTGGACTAAAACTGACTACCATTGTGGCGCCCAACTATCCCTGAAACGAAATGGCCGGAAGGCCGAATGGATGTGGAAGGGAGGGATAGGGGGGGGGGGTTGGTTGTCGATTACATGTGCTCATTGATGTCATTTGGCTATATCACACCACTCTGCTGACCTGACTATGGCTGCCGCGATGCTTGCTGAAATAACAATGGCAATTGATTTTGTATCTAAATTGAAAATGACTTCAACAAACACCTCAACTGAATCATTACCAGTACGTACTACTAGTCTAATTTTCGCAAGTTATTCATATTACTCGTAATAGTTTTTTTTTTTTTAAAAAAAGAAAAAAGGAATCGATCGGAAACAGCCCAACCAAAAAGATAGTCACTCTGCTGCTGAAGCTCGTACATAGTTCGATGACCCCTTTACAGACTCACCCTTGGCACACAGCAAAAAAAAAAGAGCTTATTACGGAATATGTGCCATGCAAAAATGGGGAAAAGGGAGAGATAAAAAAGAAAAACAAGATGAATAGGGAAGTGGTGAAGTCATAGAAAGGAAACGTGACGCTTTCATGCACACATAACTTAGACAACAAGACAACAACACGCCCGCGAACTGTTTTTCTTCCCTTGAAGGAAGAAGTCGAAAACATGATGACGACGACGATAACGATAAATCAGTTCTGATAGCTTTTTTGTCTCATCTTGACTTTCATGTCATGTCATTCTGATTGAAACTTCTTGACAACTGGACACTGACTGCTTTGATTAAAAAAAAAATCAAAGGGCGCGGCGGTGATCACGTGTTAAACGAAACCACCAAGATTAATAAGTGGCTGTTATTATTTTAAAAAAAAAGGGTATAGTGAATGGTAGTAGTACAAACAACGTCATTTGGGTTGTTGGGAACTATTATGTGCTGTACGATCGCGAGACCGTATGAGTTCAAAGTGGAGAGAGAGATTCCGCGAAAGAGAGAGGGAGAGAGAAGTAAGGTTTCGATTATAACATTGAGACAGACCTCACTCCAACACTCAGTGTGAGTGACATTGCATCAAGATAAGAGCATTCTTTGCTTGGATGAAAGGACCAAGGACAACAGATGAAGATTAGAGATGAGACGATTAAAAGTAATATAATAATCATGAAATGCAAAGCAAAGAAAAACGACACGGCAAGTGGCACGGGAAAGCGAGTTTGGTTGAGTAGACGGGCCGGAAAGACCAGAGATGAAAGATTTTTGGCCTCAGCACCAAAATATATAATATCTCCAGTTAAGTGTAAACAGCAGGCAGGTTTAAAAAAGAATTTCATCAAAGTCATAAGAGGGTCATAACAATTACTGAAAACGCCAAAACAAAAAAA
Source organism: Multifurca ochricompacta (assembly GCA_022496185.1). Lineage (NCBI taxonomy): Eukaryota > Fungi > Basidiomycota > Agaricomycetes > Russulales > Russulaceae > Multifurca > Multifurca ochricompacta. The sequence goes on along the minus strand of WTXG01000034.1, from coordinate 199,927 downwards.
AACAAAACAAAAAAAGAAGAAACAAGCAGGGTTTATGGCAAGTAGACCCATCATGATGCCCAGGTAAGAGGACAACGAAGCAGGGTCACAAAAAAAAAAGCCAAATTGATATTAATGAACAATAACCGAACAACGGACAACCAGAGAAGACGGTTGTCCTATCAGCAGAGAATTCAGTAAAAAACAAAAAAAAAACAGAACAAACGGAATGCGTGCGTGGAACAACAACAACAATAACCCAGAAAGGGGTTTCAACCTGGCGGGGCGTCTAGAGAGACGAAACAGTATTACAGTATTGAGGGTGAGATTACAGAAATATGGGACACAGGGGCCGTGAAGTGTATAATTGAGTACAGTGACGGAGAAGGGGACGAGGCTAGTGATAACTGGGGCAGAGGGAAAGGAAAGAGAAGGGGTTAGAGGGCGGGGGGGACGATGTGTCAACTCGTCATGTCAAATGTGCGACTTCGCGGGAGGATGAATTCGTCGTTCATGCTCTATTGAGATAAAACCAATCCAAAACGTCAGCGATCAGGGGGGCGGAAGGGGGAACATTACAGTAAGCGCCGCTCGCGCCTTACTTACCAAACAATGTAAACTCCCGAACTACATTTTTTTTTTAGAACGAACCCATAGTTGTCAGCGAAGAGGCAGGAGATCGCATATGCAAGCAAGGACGAAAACGCACCTGCGCGGTCTGTTCTTTGAATTCGAAAATGCCCTCGGCAGCAAACCGGCTATGCAATTCCTCCCTCTTCTCGGGCGACATTTTTGCAGTGCCTTTCCTGAACACATCGCAAGCCTTCCGTACACGCTTGAACGCCAACTTTGAGAGATTCCTCCTGAAAAAGGTATGGTTGTTCACTATGAACAAAGAAAAAGAAAGCTCGCAGGCAACTTACTTCAACTGCTGATTCAGGTCTCCAACTTTGATGCGTGGGTTTTTCCCTAAATATAATGCTCAGCAAGCGGGTCACTGATAAAGTTTAGATCGACAAGCGTACTTAAAATCTTGATCAATTTCTTGAAATATTATGATGAATCATTACGTGTTTCCAATTGACGCGAGTGACGAGGGGACATACCAAGGTCATTCCAACACCCTTCCTCTTGCTATCCTCCCATGCAGTTTCATGGTCAGAGCATGATGAAACGGAGATCTGCACCCATACGCCACTCGATCAATAGAAAGTTGGAAGGAGAAAATAGAGCGGATTCATACCACGAGGGGGCCGTTCACCAGGCTATAAGCACAATACCAACCACCGCATCGTGGACGCTGTGCGGGCGGCGCGGCAACATCCTTAGGTTCCTTCAGCCTCTTCGCCACCCGGACCTTCAGACGCACGATGGCAAGAGTGGCCGTGGCAACACCCGAGAACGTCATTCGGTAGAGGAGGGTAGCGCTGCGTACGAGACCCGCCCAGAGTTCAAGCTCGCCTCGTGTGTCGTCATCGCTGTGGCGACGAAAACGTGGTGCCACAATCTTTCTCCTCTTTGAGAGAGCTTGGCGATTGCACAAGTAAGATAGACAGATACGAGAGGGCAACGTGGTGAAGGCATACATTGACAACGTTTCCGCAGGAACCAGTGACAACTATAATGGTCCAAGTCGAGGAGCGTGCCAGAATGGCACGCGTCAAGGACCGCCTGGATGCGGCGATAGTATCACGCCCTCGTAGGCAATAATAATATAGGAACCTTACTGTTAGGCGGGCACCTTTGGGAAGTTTGTTGACAAGATACTCGCGCAGGGTCTACAAGCGGTCAATAAAAAGATGACCGACAGGCAACCAGTACTCACGTTATCGAGTATGATCTTGTAATCGCATGTAACAATATCTGTAAAGAAAAGGTAAAAGAGTGAGCAGCCACATCAATTAGAGTCTGGGAAGATACAATTAAATTCAAACGGACATTCGTCTAAGCCATCAACTTCGTTTGGGTCAATCGTTGCGCGTTGTTGGCCAGAATGGCCCGCATCTCCACAAGGGGAAACATCACCATCATCATCAGGAGGAAGTAATGAGAGAGAGAAGGTACAGAAGCTCACAATGGAACACGAATGCATCTCCGGGAGCTGCGTCGCGTACGAGATTAAGCATAGCGCGCAACTGTTTGGAAATGAGATTTCCAGTAAGTGAGAAAAGCAAGCGCACTGCAGTTGACACATGTATCGTATGCAAGAACTCACGATGTTAGTCTCAGATGGCCACAATGGTGTGTCCTTGTTCACCTCCTCATCGGTCATCATGAAAATATCCTCTTCACGATAATGGTAGACCTCTAAGATGGCAGCGCGTTACGCTTTTTTAAAGGGTGCGAGGACGGTAGAGTAGTCATCGGGTTCCCACCGATCAGAACTTTCTTCATCTCCTTTACGTCATTCACTGGGCCGTTCAGTTGGCGATAACCTTGTTCAGGATCATCGGGAGGTGAGGTGTAGTTGATACCGATCAAGAGGGCTTGGTGGTTTGGAGGGCGCATAGATGGGGAGTTGCGAAAGCGAGGGATGCCGCGGCTGGGGAGGATGGGCATCGTAATAGAAAAGGGATGATGTTGAGGAGGAAAAGAGATAACAGGGAGGCGTTATATATATGTATTAAATCAAGTGGACTGGATGGGATGAGAAGGACGCCACAACTCTAAACACAGCTAGGTTAGATTAACTAACCTTCAAGTAAAGAGACAGATGACATCTCGAGAAACGAAATCGAGGAGGTAGATGACTAGAAAATGTTGGGAAGAGGAAGGGGCTGTGTAGATATGGTCGTCGAACGGAGGCGTAAAAGATCTGACAAAAAAAGTAAAGAACAACGAAACTCCGAGCGAGGCGTAGCGCTCGACATATACCCAACATCACCGACTCTTCATCTCTTAACTACTTGGAATCCGAGCTGTGACAGGTTTTAACTTGGAGATGTAGACAGAAAGACAGAGTAGGACATGGTAAAGTATGAGATTGCACCCACCGCACTCACTCACCCATCCACTGGCCGCCGGCCGGTTCTGGGCCGGAAGCAGGCCGAAATGAATGCGCTGCCTCCGCGCGTTCCAACCGGTGTGATGTGATGCGATATATGTCACTTGTCGCTGTGCAACCCTGTGCGCGGTCAGCAACACGATTGAAGAACATAGAACAGCTTGAACCGAAACACAACCATAAATTGATTTGTAATGATTAATTGTAGTTATATCGTTTCGGAGGGGAAAAAAACAAAACATCCAATCAGAGGATGTGCTAGTGTCCTAATCCTAATCCTAATCCTAGCGTTTGTTTTATTTGTTTGTGTTGAAGTTCATGTTTTAATGTGTTTATTCCGAGTGCCACTAGGGGTTCTGATGTATGTGCGAAATTTGCCATATCTAAAATTAAAAATTGTGAACAAACTAGCGCTAAAATCTTAGGCGCGGCGGAAACATGAACGAGACGCATGGCACACACATGTGTCGCGCTTGTCCCGCACGTTGCATACAAGACAACTACGGCTACGGCTAAAACGATGGCAACTAGAACCAAGGAAAGGCAGGGCTGGGGTTAAGTAACGTGGGACGGACGGACGGACGGGGGGAGGAGGAGGGGCGCGGATCTGACAAATAAGGTTAGCTGGCCCACTAGCCACTACTGGAACATTTTCACTGACTCCTTCCTTTCCTTACAACTGTTCTTCTCCACTTCCCCCTCTCAACCCGAGCGAGCACAGAATAATTCCACCCCAGTCACCATCCATCGAATATATAAGTATATAAAAAAAAAAATAAGAAAAAGAATTAGAATTCCGTAACTTGGTACTAACCAAAAGATTTTCGGCTTCCCCCAACTATAAATGAAGGAGGATGAGGATAATCCCCACCAATCAAAACAAAATTACCCAACTCTGTTCTCCCCTCCTGCCCCCTTCTCAAAACCTCAGAAACTCAAACTTAGATATAGAGACCAACCGACGGCTACGACCAAAACTCCCAAACTCAAACTCCACTTCTTCTTCATCACAATCTCTCCCCCCCCACCCTTCCCTTCTCTTCCCCACCTCGAACGCGCGGAATCCGCGCTTGATACTCGGAGGAGGGGGATTTAACTCACTCTCGATTTAAAATTCCGGGTCACATTATATATATATATATTTCCAATTAACGATTATATTGGATGATGGATGATGGATTGGCGATGGAGTCGGCTGGGCCGGGCTAACGCAACGCAACGCACAACACACGCACACACACGGAGATGAATTGACCGTTCTCGCCCTTTTTTTAAGAAAAATCCCGATGACCCCCACTTTTTGATAAGGGTGAAGAAGGGGAGAGTGGGAGGGGATTTGTAAAAAGGCGACTTTTCGAAAGTCAAAGCATGCTTGGTACAAAAAAGCACGTGTGGGCCCAGTCTCCCTCTTAAAAAAGAAAAAAAAGAAAAGAAAAAAAAAAGCTTTGTAAGTAACAAGGTAACTGTAGTTCGCACAACCGCGCTCACGCGTGTCTCTACTACACTAAGAGCATCAAGCATCGAGCATCAGTAAAGCGTTTAAAAAACAGAAACAAAGCAAAAAAAAACAACAAAAAAACATTGCAGAGGTCTTAAAGTTCGTCCATGTGTGGGTGCGTTTAATTTAAAAAAAAGAGATCGTCACGGCACTTATAAATAATACCAAAGAGCAGTGTGTAACCGGATGTGTATCATATCAAAAACGTAAAAAAAATGATTTGGGGGAGCGGCGGTGGTGGAGAGAGAAGCTTATGAGAAGTGAATGTAAAAAAAAAGACGAAACGTGCGTCGAGCACGATGCTGAAACTTTCGAATATTTGAACTAGTGAGAATCTCCAAAGTGAGAGACAGCCAGCTTGTCAGGTCGGGTTCAGTCGTAATTGCGCGATGGGATCGTGAAAAAAAAAAAAACCCCCCGGAAGCGCGCCCGTTCTTTTCTTTTCTTGCGTTCTTTTAACTTTTAAACCCGAAGAACGTCTTGCATATTCTGTCAAAGGTGTGTGGGAATCATCAGCATCAACACTCTCATCCCGGGTATTAAAAAGGCGCGCAGGGCGCCAGAAAGCAAAGACGTACCAAGGGAACAAGACTGCTGAGCTAAACACGCGAACCCCCCGCGGTCGATCAGCCCATGGACAAGAGTACGTAAGGCAGGGAGAGATAGACAAGACGAGTTCAACGCACCAGCGGAGTTTGGAAGTTATCCATTTCACCCTCGAAAGGTGCGGTCTCAGTCTCAACATCCGCGGACGACGGCTTTTCGGAGCATGCATCGGTCCTCACTTCGCGCTTTTCCTGCTTGAGCTTCATTTTCTCGCTTCTCGTCCAGTTGTGCAACTGGCGTGATGTTGCGTGAAGTTTGTAGCTGCATCAAAGTCACGTAATGTCAGCCCAGATTAGATGGTATGGGGGAAAACAAAAAAAGAAAAGGGTGTACTTGATGTGTGTCATGAGATCTTGGTACGATGGTCGATGGTTTTGTTCTGAAACAAATCGAGAACCTTGGTTTGAGTAGCAACTAAAGCAAATAATGTCTACTTACCGAGAAAGCTGCACACAATTCTTGTCATCGAGCCGTCGTAGGCCTCCCATGTCCGTTGATAATCTGAGCACGCCGCCAGTGAGACCTGCATACAAAGGGAACCATTCTGAGCTTAAGCATGCAACACAATTACAGCAAAAAGCGAATCTAACCACGGTTGCAGTCTCCGCGTTGGAATCGGGCCTACACCACCCATTGCATGGGAAACGTGACACAGGAGATGCACAAAACCTCGGTGAGGAGGGCATGTTATGATCGCGCAGATAGCGTGCGCCAAGCTCGATCGGAGCGGGTGCGACACGCCTGTCGATGCTTAGTGGATGGTGACAAAAACGGGCAACACGGAGCGTATGCGTTCCGCAGATTTGCTTCTGGCGAAAACATCGGCGATGCTTAACGGTGGGCGAGCAGCAGGGTCGGCACAAAAGGGACCCTGGATGGCTAGGAGGTCCAGCGTCAACCTATCAGGATCAAACTTTCCAATTGAGGAGGATCCGTAAAAAAAACGCACGCGCCGCATTCCTCCGCACTGGAAATTCGGCAAAATTTAGTGTCGGACGACCCTTCAATTCCGAAATGAAGAGCGCGCACCTGTAACGTTCTGCCAAGACTTGGTGCGGCGCTTACCCTTAGAGCGCCAGGGAACGTACACAGAGTTGCAGTGATAATGTGGAAGATCAAGAAGAGTGCCAGAGTGGCACGTGTCCAGCAATGCCTGCATATCAGCGTAGGCGGCCTAGAACCAATTGATGGATATGATGAACGCACAAAGAGAGAACAGCCCGCAGGTAGGGGCATGACAAGGATATCGTTAAGTTCCTAATGGAGCAAGTTAGAACACACCAGGGGGGTAGGGTATTCAAGGCGTAAGCCCACATTATCAACGACAATGTCGTCATCAATCGTGATGAGATCTATCAGCGGGGCAGTGAGCGTCTCGTGACCATGAGAGAGGAAGAAGAGGGGGAGGAAAGAGGGATGAAGGGAGGGGAGTGTTGAGGCTTACACTCGTCCTTAAAATCCTCCTCGTTGAGATCCTTCGAACGTTGCTGATTGGAGTGTCCAGAATCTGAGACGCCCAGGTCGAATCAGCTTAAGCGCATACAAAAAAAAGGTTGAGAGGTGGACAAATGCACATAAGAAAGTGAACCTATCTCCGGGTGCCGCATCTGCCACAAGGCGCCGCAGCTCGCGCAGCTAGGAGCAAAACAAAAATAAGCCGTCTGAGTCGGAGGGGCGACGAAACACACGAGGAAGGAAACCGATAAATTAATAATTTGTTTTTCACTCACAATGTTTTCGCGCGTCGGCTGAAGATGGCTGGGGAGCGCTGGGTCGTCCTTGAGCACGGTAATGTCCTCTGGATGATATCTATAAGTACCTAAGAAAAACGCACGCGCGTAAATTTTTCAAATAGGCTGCTCCGATATGCGGAAAGTTATTGTTTTGTTTTTTCGGAACTTACCCAGGAGTACCCCGCGGTACCTGTCAACGTCCTTGTGTGTGTTGAGGAGTTCACCACGGTATGAGATACCGATGAGCAACGCGCGTCGCCGCCCCGAGAACGAGGAGGAACGACATCGTGACGATGGAGCCGGTCTCATCGCCACAGCCTCTGACCCCGGCACAAAATGACCGGTGGATGGTAAACCCTCTTCGACATCACCGATATGGGTGCGTCGTCCACTGGTGGGCCAACGGAACAGATTCGCCAAACGACTTGCTTGTGTGGAAAGAGGAGAAGACGTCAAGAAACACCGCCCTCTGTTTGAGGGTGTTGGTAGTGATGATGAGGATGAGGATGGGGAGGGAGAGGGTGCGAATACTTGGGGGGTGTTGTTGTTATTGTTGTTGTCATCTCGTGGTCGTGAAAGAGTAGCGTTGTGTGAACGTGAACCGGCAAAGGAGACAGAGTTGCCCATGGGGATGAGCTGGCGGCGAGGAGATGGTCTAAGGGGAGGGGAAGAGAAGGAGGAGGAAGAGAAGAGAAGAAGAAGAAGAAGGGGGGTTATAGTTGGTGATGGTGGTAGTAGAATTCTTCATTGTATATATAAGTATGTATGTAATAAATAAGTGAACGTGAGGAGAATGCCTTGCAAGGTCACTGACGGTCGTTGCGGTGCACAACAACACCAAGTTTGGGAATTTCCAAGTACGGCTCGAGCTCGAGGGGGAGCGTCTCACTCACACTCACAATCAAATCGTGGGAAGCGACAATCACAGGTTCCGCCGACTCTGGGCCACGAGGCCGTCCAACAAGTATACGGCATTAATATAATATATATCCGCCACTAAAAGGGGGAATCGGACAGACGCGGAAATCTAATTCAGACCAAAAGGTAAAGTACAATGGAGCAAAGTAATAATAACTTAGAGCATCCGTGAAGGTGTACTGTACAGAGGCTGTGATGCAACAACAAAAACAAAATGGAAAATGGAATAAAATAAAATAAAAAAAACAAAACAAAACAAAAAATGTGTTCATAGTTGAAGGATGTCGTCCATTTGCTGGTCGCAGCAAAATCCATCAGAATAGAGAAAGGCCCACTCAGAACATGAAAAAAACGTGCTCACAAGTTTCGCGAGACTGCTCAGCTCTGGATCTTGAAAGTTATTAAGTTCCCCGTCGAAACCGGTCCCTTCACCCCGCGCCGCTTTCTTTTTCTGATCACGGGTATATTCGTGCAACGCACGGCAGTTCGCATGGAGTTGAAAACTAAAAAAGTAAAAATTGAAATGCGAACAGATAAGGGTTTAGATAGATCGGGACGGGACTTAAAGCGGAGATGTGGCGCACTTTACATGAGACATCAGCGTGCGGTATGATGGACGAGGGTATGTTTCTGGTAAACTGTGGTCAGCCATGATGCACAACACAAAAAAGGCCATATTTGAGGAAGGTTGCCCTTACTGAGAAAGTTACATAACACAGCCGTCAGCGAGCCCCGTGGACCTTCCCAGGCTCGCTGAAGGTCTGAGCAAGCAGATAACGAGAGCTGGTAGGTAGTGAGACATCAAATGTTAATTCACCCCACAAAGCGTTTACGATACTCACCACGTTTGGATGAGGGCGGATCTCGTAGCCACACCAACCATCACATTTGACACGAGACACCGGAGACTCGTATCGCGTTGGCGATAATAGGGGGGTGCTCCCCCGCGCGCTTCGACCTTCACGTATGTACCTTTCCATTGACATGGTGCGCTGAACTGCCGGAAACACGCTGCCGACTTGGGTGTCGATCCGTAACGGCAAGGGGAGCGACTGGTTGGTGAGCCGGTCATTCATGACGCTTGAAATCGAAGGAGCCTGAGACGACAAGTCGGAGAGATTGGATAAACCCATCGCACAGCCGCGGACTAGAGTCCCGTCAACGTTGAACAATTAAACAACGAGAAGAAGGGAACAGACCAGTTTGACATTGCAAGGTGCCCGTACGGCGATTACCCTTAGATTGCCATGGTACATATACACTGTTGCAATGATGATGGGGAAGATCAAGCATAGTACCGGAGTGACATGTGTCAAGGATGGCCTGGATAACAGTTCGTGAGATGTCTGAAGGGAAAATAGAAGCAATAGAAATGCTTACCAGGAGGGAGCAACCAACAGGGAGTGGCATGACGAGAATCTCCTTGAGTTCCTGCTCAGGCGTTAGCGAATGGGCGCTCCCCGAGGACAAAAGAACGAATTGTTACATTGTCAATGATGCGCCCCTCGTCGCATGTGATAATTACTGTGAGACGCACATCAAGGGGGTCAATGCGTGTCACTTCCATGAAAGGTAAGAGGTTTACGTACCTTCATCTTGACCATCTTCTTCGTCGTCTGAGTCATCCAATGATATTTGCTGGTCTGAGTGGCCCGAGTCTGTGATTAATGTTAAGTAATCGGACAAAATAGGATGCGTAAATGGGGAGGGGGGCGCACAAAGAAACGTGAATTTGTCGCCTGATGCGGGATTAGAAACAAGCCTTCTCAGTTCGCGAATCTATCTCAACAGTCAGTCCTACTACTCAAAAAGAGGGAAAAACCAAGTATCACGAACCATGTTAACACGCGTAGGCTGAGAGAGAACGGGGAGCTTTGGATCATCCTTCAGCACAGTAATCTCTTCAGACAGATACCCATATGTGCCTGCGATGAGAATCAGTATTGAAGGGAAACGAGTCATTTCTGAGATGTTCAAAATAATGCACACCGATGAGAAGGTCCCGAAAGTTGTCAACGTCTCCATGCGTCCCCTCCAATTGGGCCCAATTGTCGGATCCACTCCAATAAGAAATTCCAACAAGAAGGGCTCGCCGCTTTGGTGTCGGGTTTTGGGATTTTCCTTCTTCAAGATCTGGGAGACGTATGGTCCCGGTTGAGTTGGTGGTTTGATGAGACCAGACAGAGACGCAGCGAGAAAATAGGGAGCTGAGGAGAGCGCCCATGGAGGAAGAAGATGTAATTCGTAAAGAGGGGGAAAGGCCGTGGTGGCAAAGATTAAAGTAGGAGGTAAAAGTATAAGACCCCGCTGGAGGGATCATATAGTTCGGGCGCGTGTCGTTCCTGGGCGCGTTCGGCACCCGGTCAATCCTCCGTTAAATTGCGGGAGATACCCCCGATATACCTTCCTTGGCCCTGATATCGGGATCAAATTCGTCTCAGAAAGGCATCATATGTTTGGTTAAATGCATGCGGTGGCTGAAAATCGCCGACGGCCTATCGACATATCATATCTCTTTCCCCAGAGTTTCCCTTGAGTTGGAGTTGGAAGGTCTTGTTCGGTTGAGATGTCACCGCCAACAACCTGCAAAGTTCACCAGTGGGTCACACCATTGCAGTTCCCGTATCGCAAAGCAGCGCTTATAGATGGCGAACATCTTCACAGCATAGAACAAAACGTGAGAGTGCTAGTGATGAGCACAATAAAAGTTACCATGAACTGCCATCTTATCATGATCAAAGACGGACGAAGTGATGGGGCCAGGCACATAAGCACACGTGATCTGGCTGTTCAACACCGGAACCGAGGCTGGGTTGTTGGATGTTGGATGGACGTGGACTTATCGAGGATTCTCTGCATCCCTGGCTTGGGAATGCTTGTTCCTCACCTCGTGGCTGCGCGACATCCTTCACACGCCTTCTCACGCCGTTTGCATTTCTCACCAATATCATGGCAGGGTCTACAGCCTCTGCATACCACTCCTAGACCCTGGAGGGTCTTTCTAACTGTACGAGGGGACCATCAATGCCAAATCACTTGCAAGCGCAGATAAGAAACCCTAGCACAGGAACGCCAGGCTCCGGGAGGACGTGAGTAGGCAAGTAATTGTCTTGCTCCATTCGTCGTCATCAATGGCACGTGTGGGGAACACAGCAAAAGAACATTACCCTCCACGGCGTAGGTAATCCTGATAATAGTCGTACTAGTTGCCGTTCAAAGCCCCAAACCGAATACCGAGTTGTTCCGTTCCGATAACAGGATTGCAATGACCAGCCACAATGATGGCACGAAACGGCTGACGGTGGGGTGCAGTTAGCAACAAACCATGACCAAGGCCACGGCGTATGCAGAATCCATGAAACATCCTATCACCTGTGGAGCCGCGGGGGAGTGGGTCCACACTCGCTCTTGTGGATTCTCCCCATTTGTTCTGTGCGCCAAGCGATCAGTTCGTTCGAGCCACAGAAACAAACTTTGATGAGGAATGGGACATAATTATATTTATATCTTGGAAATTTGTGTCAGGTGTGTCTTCTGATGCATCGCAATGTTTATAAGAGGCTCACCGGGCGACGGAGGTGGTGTACGATCAGAGTGCACTGATTCTGCGCCATCATCTTTGATCACCTTAGTGTCTCTGAACCCTTAGACCAAGAAAGCGCTGAGGCTTTTCAGCTTATTGAAACTATCTGGGGTGCGCGACAACTGTATCTTCCACAAGCAACGAAATTTTGCGCGAGCGCGAAACGTGCCAGGATCGTGTGGACGTGGGGCGTGCGGCGTAAGGGTGCAGTCATGATGAGGACCTCACCCTCATCGCGTGTCGCCGCAGTTTCGTTAAGCAATTGCGTTATGCAAAAAATACTCGTAGAATCGATCGATACAAGTGAATGCAACACTTGGTCATCCGAGAAGGAGGGGAGTTGATCGCTTCCTCATTATGATGATCCCCCAGCGTGAGGTAGAGTATGGATCTGGACATACTTGTTTAACAACGCTTTCACTTTCAGCGCACATTTCACTTTGCTTTGTGTAGGGAGCAGCGTTGTTTCGTTTCCAATGCGCAGCCCATGCTTGCTTGGGGATTTCTTCCATCCACAAACGAAAGTACCGGACGTACGAAGTAAAGTGAAGGAGCTGAAAGGCTATTCTATCTCTTCACAAGGCCTTCATATGGCTCATCCCGCGGCCTTCGTCGCCTTTAGCGGGGGGCCCGGCGATATGCTTCCACCGGATCAAGCGCTGATACTCTCAAACCAGGCCTCGAGCTGCCGGTGTAGGAAGTACGCCCAGCACCCGGCGAACATGGATGGCTTGATCATGATCATTTCAATCAGGTGTTGTAGTTGCCTCGTAAGATGACTAGTCGAAGGCCTCCTTTACGAATGGCAACTACGCTTTACTCGAGGACCCTGCTTCCACTTACTCAATTTTATTGTAGTATATCAGGGAATAGTGATCAAACATGCGAAAAGGTCGCAATGTCGTACGGGCTTTCAGACTCATCAACTTGTCAAACATGATATTTCGGAAAAGAGAAGGAAAGCCTCATGCATTTTACTCATTATAAAAAAAAAGGTTGGTGGATGCCGTGAAGTTGCCGTGATGATGTCTGCGCCAACGGCGTATTGTCTTATTATTATTCATAGAGTACGTCCAATCTAGCATCTACTTTTTTTTTTTCGTGAAATATATTATTATGTATCTCAAGACGCAGGTTGTTAGCAGCGCTGTCCTACGTGTCATCTGTCCAACCTGGCATCTAAGTGTCCGACAGCGGCGTCCCTAAGTCAGGGCGCATTTAGCCGTGGGGTTCCTGGGCCCTTACAACACTTGACTAGGAGAAAGACATAATTGGGGTATTTCAGGGCTACATGGAATTGACAGTTCTCAATCAGTGATGGGGTTTTTCTATCTTTTTTATTATCATCTTATAGATACCGTGACGGGGGTTTGTCGCCTGCAAAGTGGAAAGTGGAAAGTATATATTTTGTGTGATCATATGACCTGAACGGAACAGGCGGGCCGATTTCGGGAGCAAAGCAAAGCATCCATCTTGTCTTAAACTGCTGCAACCGCTGCCAACGCGAAATTAAAGAGGACACTTCAAACAAAATACCCTCTATGGAATGGTAAATAACGTTGACTTACAGTTACTCTCCGTGAATCACCGTGGACAGTCTGGAGCTTGCAGCTCACCTCGCCAGCGTTTTAACATCCCTCAAAAGCCCTGTGGCGCGCTCAGGGCTGTCTTGTCAAAGAGGTCAGATTTGTAGAGCATGTATCCCAAACTCCAGGGGTTCAGGGGTCAGCTACTCTGCCGGTACACAACTCGAGACGTTTCCTTCTGCTGTCACTAGCATAGAGTCCCGCGGCGATTCTGCGCTCAGGGCTGACACTGGCAAGCGATGGAATGTTGATTCCGGTCAATTTCAATTCCCTGGCCTATTTGCGGGGCTGGGCAAAGCTGAGCGACGAGACTTCAATGCAGCACGAGAATTGTCCGTCCATCAGGTATAAAAGCCACCTAGGTTTTACCAGCAAGTAGATCATCCTACTCACTACTTCTACATCTCTACCACATACAACATGTCTCCCTTCATCATCACTGGTGCTAAAGGCGGGCGACCCGAGGTGCTGCCGCTCCTAACCGTATTGAAATAAATGACTTCGTGAAAATCGAGGACCAGTTCTCTTTGTACATTCAGGCTCTCAGTAAGCGGGTTTTTCCGCGCCGTCATCGTTTATAGGATGATCCACTGATTTTTGCGCAGCCGCCATGCAGAAGGACAAACAGACCAATTCGACCTCCCACTTTGGGATTGGCGGGATCCACGGCGTTCCCTACATTCAGTGGGAGGCTTCTGGCGACTCCAAACCTGTCCCTGGGTCAGAGAAAAGGTTAAGTGGGACGGATATTGCACCCATGGATCCGTGCTCTTCCCAACTTGGCACAGGCCATATGTAGCTCTTTATGAGGTTTGTACTGTTTTCGAACAGTCTATGAAAGTTTTAAGACACTCATTTTGTTATCTAGCAAGTGTTGCAGCATCATGCTCTCGAAAAGGCCAAAACGTATCAGGTTGACCGGGAACGCTGGATAGCTGCCGCTGAGAACCTTCGAGCGCCTTACTGGGATTGGGCGACCGATATTATTCCCCCTGCCGAGGTTATCTCTCTGGCCTTTGTTGACATCATTACGCCTGATGGCAAGAGGACCCCTGTGGAGAACCCACTTCTCCAGTACGCTTTCAGCCCCGTCCATAAAGATTTTCCGGACCGTTACAAGTCTTGGAAGACCACGATCAGACATCCTGATCACCCCGGTAGCCCTGACGCAAGAACTGACGTTCAAGGTCTGAAACTGTAAGACTCTACTTCGCTTCGTCTGTCCCAGATGATACTTATCCCTAATTTGCGTCAGCTTTTTGAAAGGATTTCAGGAGGATGTCACTAGATCTACTCTTGACCTCTTCAATCGGGTTCATAGTTGGAAAGCCTTTAGCAACTCCACGAGGGGAGATGATGGCACCGCTAGCAACTCTTTGGAAGCCATCCATGACCTAATTCATTTCGCAATTGGTGGACACATGGGTAGCCCTGCTGTCGCCGGTGGGTTGCTTCGCCAGTGCAAGTTCCCAAGCATCTTAACATTTCACATACAGGTTTTGATCCTATTTTCTACTTGCATCATGCCAACGTCGACCGCTTACTCTCTCTTTGGTCCGCTGTTAACCCTGGAGTGTGGGTATCGCCTGGTGATTCCAAAGATGGGACCTTCACTATTGGTCACGGTGTTACCCTCGACACCAACACTCGTATGCCACTTTCTTTTTACTTTCCCTGAGTCATGCGTCGGAATATTCATAATCACATCCAGCCCTCACCCCTTTCTGGAATTCGTCGACCGGCTATTGGGCCTCCACGGATACGGCCGGGACAGTAGGACTTGGATACTCATACCCCGAATTCAATGAGATTCACGCAAACAGCGCGAGCGCCATCCAGGAATCAATCCTGAAGTATGTCTATCGGCAATACGGGGGTTCTCTTATTGGGTTGTTTGGAGGTGTGGACCAGTGGACTCCCTCCCCGTAGCCGTTGGAAACAGCGGTGTCAAGACAGCGTCGGCAGAGTCATCCACGTCAGAGATCGTCGTCTATGACTGGACGACCCGCATCGCCTCCAAGAAGTACGAGCTTGGCAAGGGTTTCGCTGTGCTCGTTTTCCTCGGTGACGTCCCGGAGGACCCGTCGGCTTGGCACACGAGCCCCGCGCTCGTAGGTGCTCACGCCGCGTTCGTGAACACAGCTGTGGACCAGTGCGGAAACTGCCGCAGGCAAGAACAAGCGTTAATAGAGACGGAGGGCTTGTGCGCCTCACCTCGGCCATCGCGAAATTATCGGGTCTGTCGTCGCTTGACCCTGAGGTAGTACGCCCTTACCTGGAAGAAAACCTCCACTGGCGTATTCAAGCGGTACGCTCTCCTTTTCACTGTAATCTGAGTTTGGGCCAATTTCTTTTCAATGCTATACTAGGTTGATGACAGGTCTGCGGTCAGGGTGGATGAAATTCCGTCTCTGGAGGTAACCGTGGCAGTAACACCGTTGACCCAACAACCCGGGACTATCTTCCCTGTTGCTGGCGAGACGGAATATCACCGCGGGGTCACTCAGGGCCGTCCTGGAGGTGCGCGGGAGGCGCAGGCTTAACTTCAACGAACGATGTGAATGCCCTCGCATTATCACAACTATCTTGTGCTCTTAACGAACTAGTACAATATGTAAACAGAAACATTTAGTTGCTATCACCGTTTTCAATATATGCGCGCCGCGCGCCGAGCTGAGGATTGTTCAGAATGGTGTGCGCGAGTGGAAAATATCACTTGGGCATCTTATCAAATTGCCTCAGGACTCGAAGAATAGTATAGTGGGGCATAGGACAACCTTTGACGAAGTTCAGGTCTATTTCTTTGCATTTGACTGGTTCATGAATGTACTCAGGGGGTACACGAGATAGAGTCCTATCTCATGCGGTCGGCATCTGTATATCTTATCAGCTTTCCAGCTGAACTGGGTAAAAGAAAAGAGAGAACGGACTCTGACAATGAATTATGGAGCTCTGTTTGGTGTAACAACAAAGCCCTCCTCCAAAACCCATGAACATTACAGATGATATTGAGGACCCATCATCCGATTCTAATACTGTCTAATACTGTCAAAAAAAAAAGTGCAAGCGATATCCTCCAAAAAGTGCGAATCCCGTCATCATTTCCGTCACTTCCGTAATTGTAGGGACGCAGTCCAGGTAAAAAAAATAAAGTGACGCGAACAGTCTGGATGAGATGAGAGAAACCAAGTCACAGCTCACTCTCTTTCAAGAAGACACTGAGGACTGAATTACACGGCTGAGGCAACCGCCACATGCAAAAATGGGATGTCAATAGAAATGAGTAGTCTGCCGGACGAACAAACAACGCCTATGAAAAATATAGGGGAGGAAAGGCGATAGGCGTCAGGTCTGAGCGACAGGGTCTTACAACGGCACAAAGGTAAAACTTCTAGCTTGCTAAGCTGGAACAATACCCAAAGAGCCAAGCACAGCAGTACGGTCAGTTCCGTGCACAGTCAGCGGGCACACCAAACGAAGAGCCAAGTTTCAAATTAGTGTAAGGATGGCTCGGGCGTTGAGCATGAAACAGCCAGCTATCGCCTCTCCTGAATTAGAGCACTTATGATCTAGTTTGTAAATCTTATCATTTGCATTCCGGGCCGTATGCCCGTCCATTTCTTATACCAGTTTCACTACCTCCCTGTCTTAATTGCCAGGTTTTCACCTCTCCGTCTACATCATCTCCGCCTTTATTGCCTGGCTTCATCTAACTTGACTTCTTTCAATGCTAATTCACCCTCTTTCTGCTTCATAACTAGGTCTCTCTGCAAGTATCTAAAGGTACATACAATGCTTGTAGTAGACCAGCCAGTGAGCCACTAGAAGCAGAAATCAAATGCCATTTCTCTCTCTTTATCTTTCTTTGTGTGTGCTAAAGAACTTCTTGACAACATCGAGCGCAAAGGTCAAACGGAACCAACAAGCAGGGATTTCCTTGAATTCAAGCACAATACGTTTACATTCGATCTAGTTATCTCAAAAGGGCGTGCTCTCTTCTCTCTTCTCTCTCTCTCTCACCATCCAAGGAATACTTTGCCTTGCACTCACTGTGGATTGGATCCGTACATTAGTAAGTTGCCGAATGTGTGGTGAGGCAGGCGGACACGAGCCGGCAGAGTGGGATATGCGCCGCTACTCTGTGAGTTACTACAGTTCATGAGTCTAGGAAAGAGGGAGGTGGGAATACAGCGGCAGTGAAAGACAGTTTGAGTTGTCGTGTTACACCGAGAGCAATTTTTAATGATTTCGACGTATGATCACGTGATAAACACGTGCACTTCAAACAGCAATTTCGATGTGGCTGTAGGCTGTGGCATTACGGTGTTTTCGTCGCGAGCAGCAGAGAGCACTTGGCAAGAAGGACCCCGATCATAGTTGAGTAAGCGTTGATTCATTCTTAAAATACTCATACACCGAGAACTCCGAACGTACGATCGTTATCGTGACGAACTTTCCCCTTTCTATAGTGAATGTTCAGCATGGAAGTCGGTTTCCGTTGTTTTTAGTCTGCCTGATCGAGGTAGATCCTGACGTGTTGGCCAACCATAGTTACCGGAATTATTGTCTCTCATCACTTGATCCTACCATCCTGAGTGCGCTGGTACTCCTGTCCTTTTTACTACTACAAGCACGCACTATGACGCGGACATTGTACGCCTGAGTTACCCCATCATGAATGGAAACCGTTACTAACTCGGCAACCTACTATTTCGGATCATCAGACGGGGTTAGCAACCTCCGGTGAAGACGTGGACAGGTCCTCTATATGCAGACAGCGCACCACTGTCACTCTTAGGATTTAAGATTTTGTTTTCCCTTGGGACTTTTGGTAATATTTTGATAAGCCCTAATCCTAATAAGGATGCATAGAGTATTGCCATTGCTGTTGGCCATAGCCACCCTATTCTAGCAGCGCAGAGATCGTGAGAGCGTGGCAACATAATTACGATTGCGGGAATATGAGTGTTTTCCTGAGGGGAAGACGTCGACGATGGTCATGAGAGAATCGCCGAGAAGGCTTGGGAGATGATTCGAGAGACTTGGAGAAGAAATGGTGAGATGTCGATGATTACAGGCCAAACATTGAGTACTTATATAAATGCGAGTAGGAGTATGGGAGCAAGAGTATTTTAGCCCGGTCAAGGATCGTGATACCAGGGAACTTGAACTTTGTTTTGAGGGTTGTGCTCGGTGTCGTGTGTCGCATCGGGTGCTGGGCGTCGGGGGTGGAAGGTAGTGGTCGAGGTGAGCGTGTGTTGTTAGCGCGTTTTGGTCCGACACGCCATTCTTACAGCAGCACGGCAAAGCGAGCAGATCATTACACTTAACGAGAGTAAATCATCACTTGTTGTGAATGAAGGAGACGGGGCAGTCGCAGCACAAAGACTCGTGTTTGCGACGCTGAGAGATCACATAGCGCTGGGATCCACTTTAGAGCAAAGACATTACGAGAGTGCCCTCTTGTGAAGAATCAACCGCCCGTGAAGCTGTTAGGAACTAGGATGTGATCTAAAGCAGATGGGGAGAGCTCAGTAGCTCTAGTGCATAAGAGGTCATCATGATATGCTAAGTAGTTCAAGCAGGCTGAGAAGTGTCGATTGCGCGGTTCCATTCCTGTGTGCTAGAATAGAGAAGATGTCATCGCGATTGCCCGTGGTAACTAGACGCGTTTGGAGCGGCGATGGCGTCGCAAACGAAGGAACAGGGAGACCGACCCACCTTTTCATTCATTGATTGTCATGATATGCAATGACAGGTATAACAAGTGCCTACTACCTATAAAACCCAACTTATAGGAGAACGCTAAAGAGGGTGATGAACCACGGAAGAAAGACGAACTTGAAAGGAACAAAAGGCGGAAACCATCTAACCAATTTATTCTTATTGTGGACATCATGCAAACTCCCAATTGTCTTCTTTTATCCGCAGCCATTATCAACGCATGAAAATGGCTCTTGATCTCCTAATGGATTGGATTTGACAGAGCTGAAGTAGTTAAGCACTGGAACTGGCACTTACTTTGAGTATCGAGTGCGAGTGAGGCAACTCCACCTCATCCGTTGGCTGAGTTTGAAACGTCGCTGACTCATCTTACTGGTCGATGATTGCTCCACTACAATGTATTTCTTCTCCCAATGGGGTCTCGCGGTGGTTAGTCCAGAGAGGGTGGATGTTATAGATACTATTACATTACGGGGGAACTCAAACCGTGAACTCGACGATACTTGCCCCTCTAGGCTCACAACCCATCTGGGCCATCGCGCAAAGTCCTGTCTTCTTTTCTCCAGATGCTTCTCTCTGTTGCACCACTTCGAAGATTTTCGCTGTCTCTATTGAGAAACGCATATCATTTGGCTTCATGCCTGGATGCCATGTACTTCGCGGCGATAGTTTTCCTGTTAACTCCCCCTTGCCATACATATTCCAACTGAATGATCTCAGCACCATCAACGAACAGTCCAGATCAAATCGTTTCTTGTTTTCTTGCCAGATCCAGTCCCGCCGGCAAAACCGGCCTGACAGGTAACGCTGTCTGCTCCGTGTCCCAAGGTGAACGTATCTTGGGTCTTTGTGTATCAGGTTACCACAGGCTCAAGGTTGTCTCAATTTCAATTCATCGCCGCCCATGTCTTTCTATATAAATCACCTCAACTCTGACCCCAAGCCCTTCATTTCACTGTTTTCTCGTTTCTGTTTGTGATGTTGCAACTTCGCTCCTTTGTTTTGCTTCTTGCTGCTATATCTAGGAGTGCTTTTAGATTCATCGGCCCTGAAACAGACCTGTGATCTCCAGCAAGGATATTGCCCCCGATGGATTCACTCGGCCGTGAGTTCCTGGTTACTACAGCCTAAATGGTTGCGGTGCTCAATAAGTGCAGTTCCATTCTTGCAGGGGAACCTTCCCTGGTCCTGTGATCCGGGAACAAGGTATGTTGCTTAAGGGCTCCTATGACTTTGTCCTAATGCGGTACGCTTCAGGGTACTCCATTTTCCATCAACGCTATCAACCAATTGACCGACCAGTCTCTTGACTTAACGACATCTATCGTGAGATCTCCTATCCGATTCGGACGCATGTAAAAATGACGACGTGAATTTCCCGCAGCATTGGCATGGTATCTTTCAAAAGCGTACAAATTATGTCGACGGTGTTTCGTTCGTCACGCAGTGTCCCATCATACCGAACGATACATTCGTCTACAATTTCAATGCTTTGAATCAAAGCGTATTGTGTTTGAGTTATCTCGCAGGGCTGTAGCTAATTCTGGGTGGTAGGGGACATTTTGGTATCATAGCCATCTCAGGAACCAGTATTGTGACGGCCTGCGTGGGGCGTTTATCATCGACGATCCAGATGATCCTCACCGTAACCTGTACGACGTCGACAATGGTAGGAGAGATATCATGCCACGCCGGTACACTCACTGTTTCCTGATAGATGATACCATTATCACGCTTGCGGACTGGTACCACTACCTTTCGACCAACCGACCAGCAGTTCCGTAAGTTCCGGACGCTCCTTTGAAACGTCGGCGCCAAAGACTTCTTTAGCGCGTTTAACTCCACTTTGATTAATGGAAAAAGCCGCTACCCTGATAGACCTGCTAATGTTTCCCTCGCTGTTGTAAATGTCCGGCGGTCAGCTTTATGTTCACTCTTCCTCGTGAAGATTATTCAGCGCGTGTCACTACAGCTACCGATTTCGTTTGATCTCCATCTCTTGTGACCCTAACTTCACCTTTTCAATCGACGGTCATCAAATGACTGTCATTGAAGTCGAGGGTAACAATGTTCAGCCTTTGCGGGTTGATTCGCTTGAGATCTTTGCTGGTACGCGACGAAAAGCCAATCGTTCTTATTGTGATTGCTAATGTTCGGTTAGCTCAACGCTATTCTGTTGTTGTCAGTCGATCATGTTGACCCTCTTCCCTTAATGAAAGGCTTACCAGCTTATAGGTCAATGCCAACCAGCCGGTTGACAATTATTGTAAGAGTTCATTAGGCCGTGGGTTTTTACAGGCCAACCTAACAAAAACAGGGATGCGTGCTCTCCCCAATGCTGCAGGCCGGAATTTCAGTAACCTCAACAACCTCGCTGTTCTCCACTACGCAGGGGCACCTGACACAAATCCCACTGTTGATCCCACAGTGAACATCCCAGTTAGCAAGCTGCCGCTTGTCGAGACGAATCTCCATGTATGATTTCTATTATTACCGCTGCGGATGAGTTTAACGAATGATGCTTAGCCACTCACTCCCTCTCAGCGGTAGGTCTAATCGGCTGATGACCTCGGATTTGGTCTATGATCCATGTGATTGAGCCAGGCAGACACCGTTCCCGGCCGGTGCTGACATCAACATTAACGTGGATGTCGTGCTCGTGAGTTCTTTCTTTTGAAGTCCTACTATCACGCTTATTCTTGCATTAAATGAGATGATGCGCGTACTGCCTTCTTTATGAATGGCGTTTCCTTCATCATCCTCCTGTTCCTGTACTGCTCCAGAT
Organism: Multifurca ochricompacta; assembly: GCA_022496185.1. Lineage (NCBI taxonomy): Eukaryota > Fungi > Basidiomycota > Agaricomycetes > Russulales > Russulaceae > Multifurca > Multifurca ochricompacta. The sequence goes on along the minus strand of WTXG01000034.1, from coordinate 178,511 downwards.
CCTGAGTGGTGCGAAGAACGCCTCGGAACTCCTCCCGGTTGGTAGTATCTACGGTCTCCAGCCCAACAAGGCGTTGAACTCACAATCCCTGGTGGTGCTATCGGCGGACCAGTGAGTTCATTCAAATTTATCATCAAGCCATCTCTGCTCTGTTCCTAACGAGATTCACCATCGCAGCATCCAGTCCACTTGCACGGGCACGCATTCTCCGTAGTTCGCAGCGCCGGAAATGACTCTTACAACTTCGACACCCCGGTCATCCGGGACGTCGTGAGTATAGGCAACGCTAGCGATAACGTCACGATTCGATTCTCCACCGATAATCCTGGCCCTTGGTTCTTCCATTGTCACATAGATTGGCACTTGGCTGCGTTTGTTTGGCCCTCCGTTTACATGTTGTCGCTAGTACTGAAGGCTGTCTTAGCGGTTTCGCCATCGTCTTCGCTGAGGATGTCCCGGACGTACTACGCAGGACATTACGAATGGCAAGTTTCCTAGCCTGATTGCTCGATGATTTATCTAAACGTCGCTCTTCAGATGCTTGGGAAAACCTCTGCCCGACTTACAATAATTTCTTCAATGCAACTGGTCATACCTGAATATAAACGCGTGAATTCAGAGGACCTGTTTCTTAGTTTTACTATTCGTCTTCGTTTCCTGTATATACTTTTTCTTGTCTCTTCGTCGAAAACAGTCGGCTCCACCTTCTCTAGATTTTATACAGCAGCTAATAAAGTATGTTCCAAGCGCGCGGCGGCGAGTCTGGAAACAGCGGGCGAAAACCGAGAAATGGTAACCGTAATATCACCATATGGTACAAGTACTTTCTTCGTGCATGTCTCCATCATGGAAATTGATTATAAGTTGCGTGGCGATCAACGCCAACTAGTCACGTGACCTGCTCACTACATTCCTTTCTTCATGTGGGTTTGGTGATGAAGCTTACTGCACTTGTTTCAGCTGACCTTACCCATGTGCCACTCCCTTGGCTGCACTTGATGAGGACCTTCCCCAGCCAAGTCCACTGGGGTTTTTACAATGGTATCCACTCTGATGGAGCACCAGTTTCTGCAGATGTGACCCCGTTACTTGATTGGATCAGGCGGTATTTCGACGGTCAACTCCAGAGCCGTCATACTTCAGTGCAAGAGAGGTGGCAAGGGGCCACCCCTGTAGTCATCACAGATCGCTACCCCTCATCCTCCACTATTTCCCTTGTTCATCTAGTAGTTACTATGTCCCGGTACTAGCATGCAATTTGGGCACTGGCCTGAAGTGCGAATAAAGTCAATTTAAAAAAAAGAAAAAAAAGGTCACATGACAATATGTAATATCACGTGATTATGATATAAAGCCCCTTGGCTGTTAAGTCCGTCCAGTTGGCTGCGACTATTCCGAGGCCAGTGCTAAATAATGGCCTATGGCAACCCGCGCATCAAGGACAGTGTCAGATTCAGCGAACCGAATTACGGTTTTCAATGCTGCCTACCGACCCGCGCAGAGCGGCAAGTACCGTGGCGCTGGGGAGAAGATGGTGACGCGGGCACCGATCATGGACACGACAGACCCGGAGAGCGAGAAAAAGATGCACGGGGGGGGTGTTCGCTCTCAGACATCCGGGTAGGATCAGCAAAGCGTCGAATCCCTCCGAAGTCTGTGGCGCCAGGCCCGCTTGTCGATATCTGCACGGGCCACAATAGGCATGAAAGCTCTCGGAAAAATTATGCGTCTGGGCTAACGACTGAGCATAACATAACATGTTTAATAGGGGGATATCAACGAATGAAATTTGCTCGGAACAAGAGGCCCGCATACGGTCGGGAGGTATCTGGCGAGTGTATTGACCTTTAGCGAAATGACAGAAGCGGCTTCGGAGTGACTTCCTACCCCTCCCCCCCTCCCTCCGAGCCATTTACCGTGGGATGTGATTGATGACTTTGGTCAGCCAAGCGAAGAGCTCCCGAGGAAGTCGGGATTTTAAGCTAGAACGAGAGACGGCGACCATCTGAACATGCTGTGCAAATGGGCCAAGAGTGGTTAGGGAAGTTTCACTTGGAGAAAGAATGCCATCGTGCCTGAAACTTCGGAGCTGCGCAAATGGAGGCAACGCCATTAAAACACGCGCTGGGACCCAGCGTCTCTCTGAGACACAAGTAAAACTCACTCGTTGTCGAAACACATCAAACTACGAATAAGGAACACCTATGAGGATGGATCCACGATACAATAGCACGTTCTTTGCGACATTCGCATAAATTACGAGAAGGCACAACGGCAGAAGGAGGGCCAGCTTCACGTGGAATGGGGAGGTTGATAATAGGAGGATAAGAGATCGTCAGAACCGCGGATCAGGAATGTCATGAGTTGGCTATTATTTGCACTAGATTTGGGGCAATGATGCTCGAAGCAGGATGCTTGACTGAACTATGATGACGGAGATATTTTTAGGCCTCTGATATGGGGAGATACCACTGTCGTCCGTTGAACAAGAGCCGAGGAAGGGGCCGGTGCAATCCATGCGGAAAGGAACAACTTTTGTAAATAGCGCACCATCTCGATCAACGTGCGCTCTACGCCAACGGGCTTAGCAAGATTGTCGCAAGTCACTTGTAGGGAGATACGAGCGCGTATACCCTCGGAGATGGCTAGCCGATAACTCGGAGACCAGCAGATGGGGAATCCTTTGCGAAGACTCGGATGGTGACAATGAAATCACTCGTAGTTCTGTATATTGTTGCCACGGATGATGCGCAGTTTGGGAAAGCGAAGGGGTTTCCTTGGCGTATTATACAACTCCATTACCCTGTGTTAGTGACTGGTGAAGGTGTATAAGTTCTGGTGGATCCTTAGAGATACCAGATGTGACCATCGTTTCCCAGTAAATGCTGCGATAACTGTAAGAGCCGCCGAGGTGAGAGCGTCATCGTATTCAGAGGGAAGGGATTTCGGGAGGGGAGGGATGGAAAGCTGGTGCCTGGCTGGTAAAAATCGGCAAAGCCTGACGCCACAAATTGTTGATTGTTGTTGCCAATTCTGGAAGTACTATCATCGCATCGACAACACCCGCACCTGTTCAACCCCTCAGATACCTAAATAAAGTCTAAAATTTGAGCAGTAGTTGCATTATGGGAGATTTCAGAGATGTATGGCTGGTGGTGAACCATGGTAAGGTTCCGTTCTCTGCCGTGCACGTTAATGCTGAGTTTTGCCCTTTTTTCCATCTCAAATAGCCAGTAAATAGATTGGTAGGCATGCGGGGGCACGCCACGGGACGCGTCTGGTCCGTGGGTCTTCCATTCGCTTTGGTTGCTAAACTGAAGCATCGCATGTGTTATGGCATTTGCTTGCTGCGGTATGTACACCACGAAGAAGCTTTCTTCGCCGCACACCCTATCATATAAAGTCCCATGTGGGTAGGCAAGCGTCACCCCAAGCTACTCTGTATCTCTTTCGGTTTTTTGTCCTGCTTTTGTCATTGCGAATGGGGCTCCTATCTACTTTCTTTCTACTTGCCACTCTTTCAGGGTTTGCCTTTTCTTCCATTGGGCCTATTGCCCACCTTTCGATCGCTAACAAGGTGATATCCCCCGACGGATACACTCGCGCGTGAGTTGCCTATCGACACATCTAAGAACAGGCTCTAATCCAATTCCTTCACAGTGCCGTCCTTGCTGGAGGTTCCTTTCCTGGCCCACTGATCAAAGGAAGAAAGGTGAGGCAGCTGGAAATGCTTTTGCTTCTTGGCTCTGATACGTCATCCTTTAGGGCTCTGAGTTTTCGATCAATGTCACCGATGCTCTAACTGACACGTCCATGGACTTGTCAACATCTATTGTGAGATCTTTCCTTTGAAAAAAAATACTTACACTTCTGACATCTCTCAGCATTGGCATGGTATATTCCAACAACATACGAACTACGTAGATGGTGTCTCCTTCGTGACTCAGTGCCCAATCGTCCCAAAAGAGAGCTTCGTCTATAAATTCACGCCAGTCAACCAAGCGGTATGACCTTTACTCCACCTCACGAGAGTTTATCGACGCTTTACCAGGGGACGTACTGGTACCACAGCCATTTTAAAAACCAGTACTGTGATGGCCTGCGTGGTCCCCTGGTCATCTATGACCCAAATGATCCTCATCGTCAACTCTATGACATTGACAATGGTGGGATATAATATCTTTCGACTGTCGGAATCTCATTGGACGAGCCCCTTTTTCCCTCCAGATAGGAGCGTTATTACGCTTTCAGATTGGTATCATTACGTCTCGACAGTCGCACCCACGATCAAGTAAGTGATCTTCCTTGGTTAAACTTCGGACGCTAGACAATCCCCGAAGTGTCGCCAATTCCACTTTGATTAACGGTAAAGGTCGCTATTCTGGTGGCCCTACCAACGTCTCCCTAGCCGAGGTCTATGTTCATCATGGAAAACGGTCAGTGATGCCCATTTACCTTCCCAGTTTGTGCCCGAATAAATGAAAAAAATTATGACAGATACCGATTGCGTCTAGTGTCTATATCTTGCGATCCCAATTTCACTTTCTCGATTGACAGCCATGAACTGACCGTCATCGAAGTCGACGGCCAAAACGTTCAGCCTCTGCTTGTTGATTCACTTCAGATATTTGCTGGTATGTATGGGCTAAACAATCCTCCCTCGTCTTACTAATGTCCAATCAGGTCAACGCTACTCCGTCATTGTAGGACAATTTTGTCATGATCGTGCTGAAGGAGGCCACACTTACAACCTCACCGGTTTACAGCTTCATGCCAACCAGTCGATCGGTAATTACTGTAATTTTCTCCCTTTCTTTTTCAAGTACTTTCGTATTTTTACTTGACTTTTACAGGGATCCGTGCTTTGCCCAATATCTCTGGCGCGAACTACACTAACCTCACCAACCTGGCCATCCTTCACTACGACAGAGCTCCTAATCAAAACCCGTTGACAGACCCTACTACAGACATCCCAACAAGCGTGCTGGCACTTAACGAGACAGATCTCCATGTATGCCCTACGTATTATCCCCATTCAACACATTTTTGACGTCTTACGTACCTAGCCACTGGTCCCTCAATCTGTGGTAAGCTTTGATAGTCTATTTTCCGCTTCCATGTATATCATGGTCATTGCGCAATACAGCCTGGCGAACCTGTCGCTGGTGGTGCCGACATCAACATTAACTTGAACGTCTCCCTAGTAAGTGCCAATTTTTTTCGAGAAGGTGGCGCCATTGAACCTACATCAAACCGACAGAGCTCATCGAAATTCCATGTCAATGATGTTGCGTTCGATCCACCCACAGTCCCCGTACTACTGCAGATTTGAGTGGCGCCAAAAAAGCATCTGACCTTCTCCCCTCGGGAAGCATCTACGGCCTCGCGCCAAATAAGAGCGTTGAAATTACCATTCCCGCTGGTGCTGCTGGAGGACCTGTGAGTCGGCAAGCGAATGCTATCGAGATCTTTGGATTTGGATTTCTAACAGTAGCGCGCCATCTAAGCACCCAGTTCACTTGCATGGGCACGCGTTCCATGTGGTTCGTAGCGCGGGAAACTCGACATACAACTTCGACAACCCCGTCATCCGAGACGTCGTGAGCATCGGCAACGCAAGCACTAATGATAACGTGACGATCCGATTCTTCACCGACAATCCTGGCCCGTGGTTCCTCCATTGCCACATTGACTGGCACCTGAACGAGTTAGCCATAACCCTTAATTCTGACTGGATGCGTTTCCGTGCTGACGAGTCCATGGTTCCGCCAGAGGTTTCGCAGTGGTGCTCGCTGAAGATGTCCCTGACGTCCCGACCCAGGATATTACGACGGGTAAGTTCTTCCCAGACTACCCACGCGACAGCTCGTCAAAATGCGCCTTATTCAGATGCCTGGAAGAATCTTTGCCCAACTTACAACGCCTTCGTTAACACGACGGGGAACACCTGATCATTCATTACATAGAGTCTGGAATCCGCTTAAGCTTTTACCTTTCACTTTTCCGCTTGCCCACGGTTACCTTCATTTTTCGGACTATCATACGTGAGTAGGTGATTTGAAGAGTCGTTTAAAGTTGCCTCGGACTTGTAGTTACTGCCAAATAGTGTATTGGCTGTTAACGCTTCAATATGATCAAAAATATGTCTGTGGTTGAGGTTGCGATGCTAGTGTTGAAGGTCCAGATAGTGTGGCCGCATAGGAGACAAAAGGCACAAAGGAAGAAAAGGCAGGACAGGCCAGAACGGGCGGGGCAGAAGGTTTCGGGCCCGGGCACAGAACTCAAGGCTCCAAGCTATCCTTACAGCGTTTCAGTAGATGTGGATGTGGATCTGATCTTGTTGGAAGTCCAGCCATAGCTACGCTTTTCAAGGTATTACCTAATCTTACAATCTTTCTGTCCAAAAGACTGAGCCAGGATTTTCTAGCTCTCTACGGATCCTTCAGTCACGATGAGATCAGCCAAATTGTAAGGACTTGAATGCTTGGACTGTGCTGCTTCGGAGTTTAAGCGATTAAGAGCGCCTCAGATCTTATCCCCGCACCCCGCAATGTCGAGCGAGCAAAACAAACGCTTATGTAATTATTTGGTTGATTGAGTCAATCAACCAATTACAATTACATAGAAAAACTCATTTGTCGGATGGATCGGTAAGAGGTGAAATGCTGAAGGAATGGGGAGATATACTGTCAAGCACCAGAATCATAGAGCTTGGTTTCAGAGTAAGTGTTGCACTTGCCATCTCTTCTGGTAGATTGTTTTGATTTTGCGTTGTATTGCCTAACTCTTCTATCACACCCCAAGACTCGATATCAATGGTCTTCTCCGTGATCGCAGCAACAGTGTTTGCACTATTGCTTCTTATGGCAGTTAAAACAGTTGATATTGCATTTGGTTTTCTTTCTGTGCTGGCTGCTTCATCTTGAGGCGATTTGTCTTTGTGGAAGAACTTCTTTTCGTACGTGTTCATAGTGACACACACACACTCTCTCTTGACGGCTGCAGGAGTCAAGGCCAAATTACTGGTGTTGTATGTGGTTGTGAGGGAATCGATGGCAGTGTCGTAAGATGGTGGAAGGGAGCTTGTGAGAATGTCGACATATTCGTCTTCGCTGATAGTTCTCCCAATAGATGTGAGAGAAGCTCGCTTCTCAATCTTGTCAAGGTGGGCACAAATGTTATCATCCTCCCCACACTTCAGGTTGTGATCAAACAACATGCTACTTGATTTTTTCTTGAACAAGTCCTTCAGTCCATCCCAAATGTCCTTTGTGGCTGCTTTCTCTTTGATCCGGTTGAAGATTATGTTGGGTACAGATATGCCAATCCAGTAGCTTCATGCGCCATCCATCGTTGATCAGGGGAAAGACCTCCAACTGTGCTGGCCATTGTGGTACTTATGATGACTTGTGATAGCCCCTTCATGCATCATGCAATCCTGATAGGTGATCTTTGAGTCATCAGCCATTGTGTTGGGTAGTGCATATAAGAAAAATGCAGGGTAAGTTTTCATTGCGACAGCAGGGCCCATAGATGCAACGCAAAGAAAATAGGGACACGCGAAGATGGATTTAGATTTGGATAATTATCTGTTGTAGTAACAGGAATCACTGTGGACTGGTAGAATGTAAGTCATGAGCGTGTTACATGGAGTACATACGGGTCCTTTTCGTGATTCCCAGCCACACACCAGACTTTAGTCTCTCAGACAGGTTCTGATATTGTGGCCACTTGCCTATTCATACCCTTACACTTCACATGGCTTCACCATCATTCATCTGCTTCTGCTTCATAACAAACTAGGTCTCTCTACAAGTATATAAAAGGTACATACATTCAATGCTTTAGAGAGAATATAGAGTTGAGCAGGGTAGTGCAAGCAAGAGTTTTAGAGTTATGAAGCAATGGACAGGGACATTTCTCAAATTCTTGGGGCTATTCCACAGCCCCTTTTTATGTAGTTTATGTGTACAATAGTTGACAATCTACATGAGGGATCACAGTAGTAACTAATCTGAAACTCATAAAGACAAAAGGCATTGCATTGGCTTTTGCATACAAACATTCTAGAGTGGTAGGGAAAACCCTCAGTAACAAGGAGGGTGAAACAGAAATGTGATCTCATCACAAAAAATCATGACAAAAACAAGACCAGAACATGCCACCAAAGGGGGCATCCAAAAATTATATTCAGGCTTGCACAAGGCAATCCCCAAAGCCAAGTGTGGCAGACCAAAATCCGCCATGCTTGTAGTAGAACAGCCAGTGAGCCAGCAATCTAGTATTCTCTCTCTCTCTTTCTCTTTGTGTGCTAAAGAACCTTGAGAATGTCAAGGACAAGGTCAAATGGAACCAGCAGGCACATATTCACAAGTTCAAAGTACAACATACCCTTCATTGAAGTCAAAGATTATCTCAGGGCTCCCTCCTCTCTCATCTCTCCCCTGCTTCTCTCCTTTCAGGAACAAGCTTTGCCTTGCACTCACCACAGATCAGATCCATACAGGGTGAAGCCACGCGAGACGAGATGAAAGAGGATGAGGCCAAGTAATAAGGACGGAAACCGGATGTAAAGGAATGAGCGGGCAAGCGACCCGGAACGCGCACAATTTAATAACTAACTTAAGATGGTAAGTATCCGAGTCTGTCGAATTAATGTCAGAAATGTTATTGAGAGAAGTAATGGAAGAGAGAGAGCAAACGGGCCGAGCCAGAAGTGGTGACAGCAAGAGGTTTCCCGTCCAACGCCCGAGCTAGAAGCTAAATTAAACGAGATTGGACAGTAGATCGTCCTACCACAAGATTGTAGTTGCAATAGAAGAAGTGGAGACAACAGGTATAAGGAAATAAAATATGCGAGAGGGCCAATAAGATTTCCCACGCTGGTATTCCTTTGGGCTTGATAGATTCCCTCCCATGGGGGTCGGACAAAAATATACCTCTCCCAGTGCAACGGAGGCTTTGCGGTCTCAGGTGTTCAATATAATTATTTATGTATGTATTTCTCGTTACGTAATATCGAGCTATGCGAACCATTACCCGGAGCCGACAAAGCGACCAGAGTTCCATTCCTGCCATCACTATCTGCAGATATCGAAGGCAGTTTCGCCCGGTGTGCCTTTGCTAGGCCAGTCACTCTATGGTGTCTCGGATCAATCCATATGGTATCACTCACTCTACGGTTCAATTAAAATCGAATGAATATGGGCCATAGACACCATCATCACTTTTGAGGTTCTAACGGGAGAAGACCGTCTCATGGGCGGCTGTTTCATGACATAAAATGCCTCAAAATATGGGTAGCCCTCACGAGCCTTCTAAGGCTTTTGATCCCCTCGTTTAACAGCTCTCCTGTCATACATGCTTCAGTTTCTCTATTTTTTTGCACTCCTCCCTGTTATCTCAGAGAGGGCTTTCGCTGCCCTTGGTCCCGTGACAGACCTTCCAATCGTCAACAGCGAAATATCCCCAGATGGGTTTCTACGCTCGTAAGTCATTCATCTTCTGCGCTTATGAAGCAAACCCTAAGGCAGCACCCCGTCTGTAGTGCCGTCCTCGCCAGCGGTGTCTTCCCTGGTCCATTGATCAAGCAAACAAGGTAAACATGCTAAAGCTCATTCTTGTAGCTGCTGATTTTTGACGCCGCTCTCTCCAGGGCGATGATTTTGCAATCAACGTCATTAATCAGTTGACAGATAACTCCATGGACCTGGCGACTTCTATTGTGGGGAATCACATTATCTTTTCGGCTCGCGTGCAAAGTTAAATGTTTGTATTCTGCAGCATTGGCACGGTATCTTTCAAAGGACTACCAACTACGCCGACGGTTCTGCCTTCGTTACTCAGTGCCCAATTATACCGAAGGAGAGTTTTCTTTATAAATTCAATACGGAAGAGCAAGCGGTATTGTATCGTACTCTAATCTCACGATATCTGCTAACTACTTTTACTACTATTTCAGGGCACATACTGGTACCATAGCCACTTCGATGCTCAATACTGTGATGGTTTGCGTGGACCTTTGGTCATTTATGATCCGAATGACCCCCAGGCTAGTCTGTATGACGTTGACGACGGTGAGATAAATACCCAATTCTAAAAGGGCTCTCGTTAGACCTCTTACTTTCAGAGAGTACTGTTATTACCCTTGCTGATTGGTACCACTTCGTCTCGACGGTGGCGCCATTGGCTCCGTAAGTGTTTTACCCCTTGGTAGTTTGGCAAAGCTCAGAATCTTGAAGGGTATTCAACTCTACCCTGATTAACGGCCTTGGTCGTTATGCTGGCGGCCCTAGCGTTCCACTTGCTGTCGTGAATGTTTTGTCCGGCATGCGGTTAGTCTTCCGCTTGTCTATAAAAGTTAAACCAAATGTTAACGCGTCGCGCCATAACAGCTACCGACTCCGCCTTGTGTCCATATCTTGCGATCCCAATTTCACTTTCTCGATTGATAGCCATCAACTGACCATCATCGAGGTCGATGGTAACAACGTTCAGCCTCTGGTCGTTGATTCGCTCCAGATATTTGCTGGTAAGCGAAGCCAATGTAAATTGTCAGTATATTGACTAACGCTTGGTGAACAGGTCAACGATACTCGGTTGTCGTAAGGCGATTTTGTTGATCTTGTTGATAGAGGAATTGCCTCACCTTTGTATTTTTACAGCTCACCGCAGATCAGGCGGTTGATAATTACTGTAAGGATTTCTCCTCTGTGTTATACTTGGTAATTTAATTCAAATGCGCGCAGGGATCCGTGCCCTACCCAATTTATCGGACAAGGGCTATGCCGGCTTCACTAACGTAGCCATCCTTCGATATTTAGGAGCCCCTATCCAGGATCCATTGTCTGATCCTAATGTGAACATCCCGACAAGTTCGCTCCCACTCGTCGAGACAAATCTCCACGTAGGTCCCATATGACTATCTTCAATTATGCAGCTCACGTTTAATATTCCCAGCCACTCGAACCTACACCTGTTGTGAGTATATTGATCTTTCAGACTCATGTGTTATAGTAACATAGAAAAACTGAAATTGGATGAGTCAGCCCGGAGAGCCCTTCCCTGGCGGGGCTGACATCAACTTTAACTTGGTGGCCACATTCGTAAGCAACTGCTCTCTCTATTGCAATGCACTTCAGGATCGACCCAAAAAAAAAAAACTCTAGAACAGTGACTTCGAACAGTTCTTCGTTAATGGCGCCCACTTTGTATCCCCAACTACTCCTGTCCTGCTCCAGATCCTGTCCGGTGCACAGAGGGTGTCGGACCTCGTTCCTGTTTACAGCATCTACGAGCTCAAAGCCAACAAGAGCGTCGAGATAACTCTTCCTGCCGGTGTCGACGGCGGCCCTGTGAGTCTTCTACACGCAACCTTCTAGTCTATAAACTACGGTTCCCTGACATATGGTCTTTGTTTGCTGTTATTTTATAGCACCCAATCCACTTACATGGTCACGCGTTCCATGTCGTTCGTAGCCCAGGAAGCTCCACGTACAACTATGACGACCCTATGATTCGCGATGTCGTGAGCATGGGCAGCGCGGGCGATAATGTCACGATCCGGTTTTTCACGGACAACCCCGGCCCGTGGATTCTTAATTGCCACGTCAACTGGCACTCGACAAAGTGAGTCATTCAGTGTCCTTGTCCGACGTCTCATGTGGTTGATGTCCCGGCGTGTATTAGGGGCTTTGCCGTGGTGTTCGTGGAGGACCTCCCTGAGGTGCCATCCGTGGATGTCGTGCCCGGTAAGTTTGGACAGACCCAAATACCTGACTTTGGCCAGAAGGCTTACCGGAATATCTTCTTTTCCTTAGATGCTTGGAACGACCTTTGCCCGGTCTATAATTCGTTCACTTAATTAGCCTGATCCCGAGCCTAATATCCCCTTGTTTTTCTTTGAATCGATCTCGATAAGTTCAATCCGAGTCCGAGTCGCCACTCTGGCTTACCCACCGTCTTCGTGTGATGAGGTATTCTTGCTCCCTCATTAAAGACGTATTGCGGGACCCCACCATTCTTACAGCTTGTGTAATTATTTATATACCTGGTCGCTGCCGTCGTCACCGAATGCTAGCAAAACTTTATTTTATTTCATCGGCAATGATTGTTGCCCTCCAGCTAATACATCTTTACTGCCAACTTAGATGGAAAAATAGCTGGGCTACAACTGAAGCCAAATGAGTAGAGTGATAAAATAATGAGGCTTTGTCAAATTGAGCGTTACGGTCGGCAGATCGTATCGCGTGCGAGATCGGGGGTCGTGGTTCGAGATCTCTGAGGGAGATGTTTAGCAGTTTAGACATCCAAGGTTATTTGGAGGACAACTCAGAGAAAGAAAAGGGGTAACACAGTTTAGTTAGGTACTGAAACCCACAGGGGGTCAAGTCTCATGTCTAAGACTCGAGGTGTCTAGTATCTAGGTGTTATATATGCTAGGACTGCTTGTGAGAGACTGGATCCGATTAGAGGGCAGCGGGAACTATAGGAAAAGAGTGATGGGTGTAACATGTCTTGATAGGTTTTCCGGTGCGTAAACGTATTGCTTTTTCATCGCCGTCATCGCGGCTGCTGTACACACGTATGCAATTTATCTGGGCAGACTTCAAGTTACGCGTAAGCCCCGGCATTATCTGAAGCTGATAAGAGGCTGATAAGGTTTACATCATTTTGCTAGACAGATAGATACTAACTCAGTTGACCCGACCCGAACAAATGGTACTGTTTGATTTTTTGATTTTTTTGATTTTTTTTAATTTTAAAAAAAGAAAGGAAAATGGCTGATTGACACTGTTCATTCCGGGGCTGATTGCCGTCAAGGATTCAGGGTCAAGTTCATTATTACCGTGGCTATCACTACTTTTACTAAAGTACTTTGTCTGGTCAGCCCTTCCACTGGCAGAGCCTCATTCATCATCTCCGATGTTTCGGAAGTGGTTATGCCTTCTCTCTCTCTCTCTCTCCTTCTCTTTTTATTTATTTTATTTTTATTTTTATTAAAAATCGGACAGAGAGACGGGACGAAGCGGCACCACCCGCCGTCCATCGGATTCGGACACCCTTTCAAGTAGTGTGAACCCCTACCCTACCTGTCAACAAATGAAAAGATTTGTAGGTACAGAATAATTGGGATAAAAGTACCAAGTTGGCCCCTCCCTCCCCCTCATGCATGCACAAATGGTGGATATATATTAATTGGTGAAGATGATTGGATGAATCATGGCTGTCAGAGAGGTGCGGGTGTCTAGGGCTGCGCGCCGTCCGTTTGACGGTGACGGCCGTCTATTTGACGGTGAAGGACGGGTACGGCTGACCCGTACACTTTCCGTTTTTGGTACTCACCGGATCGCTGACGGTACGGTACGGGTACAGTACGGCCGTTTTACGGTATACGGTAGTAGACGGTATTACTAGAGAAAATAAAGTTGACCAGGGTAGCATGAGCAAGAAGCTTAGAGTGATAAAACAATGAATGGGTGTATTCTTATGGCTATTCTACACCTTTTTATGTAGTTTATGAGTACAATACCCAACAATCTACTTTACCAGCCATAATCTGAAACTCATAGAGGGACTTCAAGCATTGCATTTGCTTCTGTGAGTGTGATTGGTGTAAACAGGGCATACTGGAACATGAACTCCCTCAATTGTAGGTACATTATCACAAAAGAGACATCAGAGAAGCAATACCAAAACATGCCCCAAAAGGGGGCATCCAAAAACTATATTCAGGCTTGCACAAGGCAACTCCTGAAGCCAAGTGGTACATGCGAGCATACCTCCAACTGGACTCTGGCAGACCAAAATTCAATTACAATAAGGCAAAAAATCAAATATATAGACTAATAGACAGCTCAACGACCCAGTGCAGTATCAGCTTGTGTGTGTGCAAGATGCAACTGCTTCTTGTCAGGCAACGGAGGGAGATCGTGCCCCATCCACTAATCTAATCTACTCCATAATCCATAATATGCTGTTGAGATGGGCCGGTTGCAACTGGGACCAGAGACCGGACAGCCGGGCTCCTGGGTGGACTCAATCTTATGATTATGATAAGATAATCTAAAGTGCGTCAGATAATTGATTCAGAGACATTGCACACACAACACATTCCTTCTGTCTTGTCACATTTAAATAACTATATTTATTCTACTTATTGTCATGCTCCTCTGAGCAGTATAAAAGGTCACTATTCTGTACATGTTCACTTCAGTTTTGACCACATAAACTGAAGTGAGTATTAGTTAGTTTATCTTATCTCTTATCTTTACCATATTTAGCTAACACTTATCTACTATCTAAATAGGTAAAGATACTATAGTGGGGGAGTTTTGGTGGCTTAATGACAAGATTAAAGCCCTGCCATCCATGCCATCTAATGCCATCTATGGCCATTTTTTGACAGGTTCAGACAGCGTTTTCCGTACCCATAACCATCCATCTTGATGATTGACTTGAGCTGGCATGGTACAGGTATGGCACCATACTATGGCACCGTCATACCGTAAGCTATGGTACGCGCGCAGCCCTAGGTTGGAGCAGTGTGCGGCAACCCACATAAATGATTACCAAGCGCATCTAATCCCAATCTTATCTTGTCTCATTGGGACTGTCCCATCCAGCATCGCGCAATACCTCCGCATCCTTTCTTTTTCCAGACATCCAAAGTGTTCAATCTACTGTGAACAGTGACAGAGAGAAGAAAGTTAACAATCACATTTATCTTCCCGGGTAACCACAGGGGATGGCACTTTCTGACATGAGAACACAAAGATCCAGTGTCAATACGCGTGTACAGAATAGAGTCCTTATATACTACTAAAAGAGTATGACAGTAAGGAGAGAAACATAACTAATTAATACAAAGGAACGTGTTGTGCATGCAATGTGGAATTGTCTCCAGTTGATGGACGCACTTTAGATTATCTTATCACGATCAAAGGTGTCCGGCTGTCCGGTCCTAAACTATCCCGTCGCTACTAGCCCGTCTCATCAAGAAGACTCGGACCCGTGGTCCCAACCACGCTCATCCAGGCTCCTCAGTCTCATGGCATGTATGGTCCGGAACTTCCCCTATGGCGCCGTGTAATGTTTTGTGTTCATGAAGATGGCCAAGTCGTCAATAGCACTGTCAACTCAGCTTCAGACACAGACTCACAACTATCACCGTCTATCAGACCATCACTTCAACCTGTATATTCAAAGATACATTAAACTAACTAGCTATTATAACAAAGGGGCGTGCACGGAGAGGACTAAGCGAGTATCATAAAGAAATAAGGTGGACATCGAAACAGGGCAACGGGTCCTTCAAACCCCACCCACTACGAACGTCCACTGAGTGCCTTGGAACTCCCAGTGGCAGCGGAACCACGGCTACCTTGTATCCCAAGCACAGACGTTTTCTCTTTTTTTGAACTCGGTGGAAACTGTCCCCTGCGCCTTTCATCGATCGTCCTATTATCGTCGCCATCTGAGGCCTTGCGCTTCCTTCGATTCCTGCTTGCTGATGAGTCTAAACGAAATTCGTCCTTGCACAAGCTACCATCGTCGTCCACTTCCCATCTAGTGGCGAGGTGCTTGTCAAAGATGCTCAATACCCAGTCGGATGAACTAAGCTTTTTGCGTGCGTCCTGGACTCGTGGTTGTTTCTCTTGCTTGGCCAAGATTTCCTGTTTCATGGCCTTGAATTTGTTGTACTCCGGGACTACATGGAGATAGAGATCACGGAAAAGGGAGCGCAATCCTCGACTATGTCACTGCAAGGCGTTGCGGCGAGCCATGCGATGACTTCAGGGCGGATATGGGCACCTCCGAGGAGGTCAAATTTTCCGACACCACCCCTGACGAGATTGTCGCTGCCCACGCCTGAGTGATCATCAAATACCAATTGCATAGCCTTCAACATGTCATTGTCCCCAGGGCTCCTGCACTTGGCAATCTGGTATACAAGAACCCAAAAGAACGATTCCAGGTCGTCACAAATTTCATGCCGCCTAAACGACGGCTCCAATAGCCGCCATATAGAGATGAATTGCCACGTCCCCTACACGTTGCCCTCATTAGCTTCTCATCCATTCATCCATTAATCACCATACTTACTGTCCGTGAATGTTGTCTTGCCTTCTCCTCCACACCTTTGTGAACCCTTTTACACAAGTCCCAGTCGATCAATATCCCACATCCTTCATCACTGATCAATATGTTTCCCGCGCTCACATCCCGATGCAATATTTCAGTCCTCTCGTATGCAGCAGAGTGAGCTGTGACCATCCTTCAGCGTGTATACCACATATTATAAATCATATTACTTACCTATGATAGCATCCCGAATCACCTCACACAGTTGCCTTGTTGACTTGTATGTGTTCAGAGGCTTCCCAAGTGTCTCCAACACCAATCGGTAGTGCACATAAGGTTCCACACATGGTTGACCAGGACACCAGTCATGTTCTCCTCCTGGCCTATTCATATAGTCTTGGGTCCTTGTTCTCTGAGTGGTAAACGAGGCGACGTCAGTATGTTCAGGCGACAAAGGGACATCTCCAGCTATTCCAAACTTGGCAATGTTGGGAACTTGGGCATCGTGCAATTCGCGATATACGTCGCCTTCCTTTTGGATCCCTGGAATATCAGTGCGCCAGAAATCCTTCAGGTAAACGAGATTCGTAGTTGTTACATCATAAGCAATGTAACCAAAAGTGGAGCGACCGAAAAGGGCCTCTGTAAACCACACTGCACCTGGTGTGATGTAGGATCTGAGCTCTCCGTTGATGTCGTCGCGGACAAGGAACTTGTGAAGATCCGTCTTCGTGATACTCCCCAATCCCTGGTAGGTCTTCAGTTTAGAAAGGGCCACTTCGGCGTCGTCGTCAGGTACAGGGGTAACGGTGGTATCATAACCGCGATCGACATCAGAAAGGAAATTAAATCTCCAAAAGAATTCGAAAAGGGTGTTTGGTTGTGTGGCCCATTTGAATGCGTCGGTGTAGATGACACCACTACGATCCCATCTAAGTAGGCGAGCGGATTCACTGAAAATGATGACAGAAAAGGAGAAAAAGCGGAATTGGGAACGATGGAGCGCTGATGCATAGGCGAGCAACTGGCCGCAGATCTTGTAGGCAGTATTAGTCCATCGTACGTGACTCTTTACGTGTTCTTCGGCTTTCTTCATCTCTGCGTGAGTGCGGAATATGTCGCTGCGTTCGCCCTTGTTCTCTATCCACAAGTCGACCGCTCGCCAATCGAGTGAGTTTGGGTTGTCAGGACCAATCCCATTGCCGGAATAAACGGAGATGTCAGGTTTCAGGCGATATGGTCCCTTCTGTGAGGTGGTGGTGTTGACAAATTTGAGGTTAGGACAAAGTCCAGATGCATCGATTGCTTGAATCTATGTCAGGTGTAAGCGTTGGAATCATGCATCGACCAGATGGTAGAGGAACTCACAAATTCATTCTCGTGTTGTGAAACAGTTGATTGGGTAAATGATATTGTATTTGTTGGTCGTGGTTTGTGTGCCTTTGGAACAAATTCCGATAAGAATTTGTCGATAGGCATGGGCCCGACAAATTTTTCAGAAGCGTCAAAAGTCATGTTTTTATAGCGTTCTGAGGCTTTGAGGTAAGGTAGAGAGCTGTGGGTTTCACTTCCTGGAAGATCCTTCTTCAACGGGGTTGTCTCAGAGAGTGTTTTCCCTGGGTGAGGGTCGTTGGAGTTGTTGAGACGAGCCGGACTCCCGGGTGGACTCGATCTAACGATCGTGATAAGATAAGCTAAAGTGCGTCCATTAACTGATTGAGATACAATTCCACATTGCACGCACAACACATTCCTTCTTATATCTTGTCACAAGTAAATAGAACTATTTACTGTTATGATTGTCACGCTTCTATGTAGTGTAAAAGGTCGTTACATTGTACGCGTTCACTTCAGTTTTGACCACAACAACTGAAGTGAGTATCAGTATCTTATCTTTACTGTAGTTAGCTAACGCTTAGTAATAGCCTATCCGCTATCTACATAGGTAAAGATACTAATTAATATATTAGTTTTGACCACAACAACTGAACCTATCCGCTATCTACATAGATAGCTAAACTCTTTAACAGCTGCGTTTCATCAGGAGTTGGGTGGGGTACTTGGATTGGGCATGCTGTGAGACAAGGATGTAGCGAGGATGAGGCTTGTGAATGACTTACTGTCTGTTGGGTCTAAATGGGATATTCTGTGTTCTGGACACTCGGACGGAATGTGATGGAATGATAGGGTTCTTTTGGGGGTGAGTAAGATTATCGATAGCGAGTTTACACGCCCGAGTGTCTGACTTGCCAACTGAGCGTTTGCACAAACTTGAACCTTAAAGACGGACGTGGACGCGGACGCGAACGATCACGTGCCAGCATTTATTCCGTTCTTTACCATTAAATTGACGAATGTCGGCGACTATTAGTAGGACTGGCTTTTGTGATAGTAAGTAGACTTGATTAATCCTGTTATCTTTATGTTAACCCCAGTTCCTTTCCTCGCACCAGTTAGTGGCTACAGGACCAGGCTGTTTATGACCCTTTGCCTTGGTCTTGGCCCTGAGTCCCCATTCCCACACCTGTGGGTTTCTGAGTGTGAGTCACATCTAAATACCCTCGCTGACTCGAATTGAAGGCATAGGAAAAAAAAAAGGGACCATCTGATTATGATCAGACTAACCGGTGCAATCATTATGTACGATTGGCTTCTCTGTTGACTTCTCTATTGGCTTTCAAATGCAGACTCCCTCAAGTACGTACGCAGGTATGAGCCACACGCAAGCGTGGCGAAACGGACAGTTCCATCCACGTCACCACGTCGCGAATGCCCTAACGTTGCCTTTTACTTCATTCCCTTATATAGCGCTTTCCTTGTGGGATCACAGCTCTCAGGTAGGGTGCGCATTGGCCGAGGCGACAGGTTCTGTTTGCATCTCTCCGTTCGACAGTAATACTCAATTGAGAAAACTTATTAATCTGTGCTTGCTTCTTTTCTTATTTTTTCTCCCCGTCGTCGTCGCCCCCAACGAAACATGGCCATACAACAAAACGGGCTTTTGTTCCAGCAATTGAGAAACATCTCTGGCCAGACTTCAGTTTCAGGTAACAGCTCTGGCACGAGAGGAGAGGACATCTAGTGTTAGATGACGTTCAGATTGTTGGATGACACAATAGAGTGTATCCCGTTTAGCTCAGTTGGTAGAGCGCGTCACTAGTAACGTGATCACATATGATCGTCTTACCACATGACGAGGTCAGTCGTTCAAGTCGGCTAATGGGAATCTTTTTGTCTTCAACTTCCTTTAGATTAGATTAGATTAAATTAGAAAGATCAGAGTTTCTCAACGTCAAATACCAAATGCCAAAGGTCTGCCTTGAAGTTGAAGATTGGCGTAGCTACTTGCTGACGGATCCCCGAGCGCCTAAGTACAACCCCCTTACTTGCCATCATCTTTTTTGGACCTGCTACAGTCAAGCAGGGAGCATGGCGATTTGAAGCACTCTGGGGGCAAACATTCTGTCAGCTCAGGCCTGACGCCTTCCCACGCCTTCCCATGAAATCAAAGTCACGGCGCTGTGACCATAAATCGACTTGCCTAGTTGTGCGTGACACTCTTCTCCCGAGTGTGATGAATCAATCAAATGATCGCAAAGTGTCGGTTTCAGTATCAGTTGCTTTAGTCGAGGTGCTTGGGTGCAATGATGACATAGGTATTCGAACAGAAATTGAAAGATCACGATTGTTTGGACAACCATCATGGCCGTGACACCACATATTACAGAAATAACTTTGATTTTACTCTCGCAAGTCATAGACAGACAAACAGCCGCAGGGCTACAGAGGAGACTGAGGAGGGGGAGGTAGGAAGTGGGGAGTAGAAGATGTACAAGACGAGAAGGGAAACAAAAAATACAGATAACCGCAAGATGTGAAGCCAAATGGCCCATGGGTCCGTGAAGATGGTGATACAGTTTTCTGGGGGGCAGCAGCAGCCAGCAAAACAAAAAAAAAATGTCCGTTGTCCGTTGTCCGTTAAACAAGGTCCAAATACACTTGCGAGTCCGAGTCCGAGTTGGGAGGGAGTGGTGAAGGGGATTGTTCTACCGTCTTAACTTCTTACTCATACTTTAAAATAACTCACGCTCTGAACAGAAGGAGTTGATTGATTGGTTGGTTGATCGGTTGTTGAGTTGTGAGAGTTGGATTGGGAAGGGGGAGAGGTTTCTAGATGAATCGCACAATCCAAACATCTGCGCCGTTTGCGGCGCGCTGGAGCCCAGCGAAGGTGGTAAGCCCGCCGAGGAGATCAAAACGTCGCAAGCCGGCCGGATCGGGCGTGACTCTGTTGCGTTGGGCAAAACTTGCGGAGGCGGCTCGTCTGTGTTGTTCGCTGGGGAGTTGATGATACTCGGTCTGACCGGAGCGCTCTGACATCTTCGCGTGAACGGCGTAAAGCACCTCGCGCACTGTCACGGCATGTCCATGTGCGTTGGAGGCGTAAAAAGAGCCGCCGGAGATGCCAGGAATCTCAAGTACGAGGCAGGGTGCGCGAGTCGAGATTGCTGGTTCGTTCATCATGTTGGGGTTGCAGGACGGATGGAGGCACGCCGCAGACGGAGGTTGAACAACATTAAAGTTCAATTTGGCCGGCCGGTGGCCGGTGTAGACCAATAGCTCACTCAAGACAGTATACCTGGGACGTTCAGGGCTTACGGGCGGCGTAGGCAGAGAATCTAAGAGAAAAAAGGACATTTAAGTTAATTAAGGGGACGACGGTTTGTAAATTATGATTGCGCACGCTGAGGTTGTTGAAGGAAAGGCAGCGGGACTGTGCCCATGTGTGGCGCGCCCGGGTCGAAGGAAATTGTGACGCGTACGAGTACCCGGACCGCGTCGAGGCCGACCTAGCGGACCCTAGTGGGGATGGTAAACTCACCGGGCTCAGGACCGGGGTCGTGGGCGGTACGCCGCCGCCGCCGCTACCCCCTGAGACGGAAGTCCCAGTCAGTGTGTTCAGCGACCACACGGGGCTAGACACGAAGGAGGATGACTGATGCTTGATGAACGAGAAGAGGACATGTAGAAGTTTTGAGTCGATGTGAGTCAAAGGTTTGGAACAGGGGCGGGGAGAAATGCGGAAGCGGGCGAGGAAGGTGGTGGGGAGTTGATGAATGACTCCTCGTTGCCTCAACGGATTTTTATAATGCTTTCTCCATGTTGATAGATGAACACAAAGCGAAACAACTGGTCACGGACGGCCGACGCGGCGCGAATACAGGGCGGAGGGTGCGGGAGGTGTGAGCGGGGCTTATCGATTGGTTGTCATAGTCGGTCACAAGGGGAACCCTTCCAAGCGCTAATCGTTTGATATTTTGATGGATGGTCGGGAATGCGCGGGAATCATCTTCTCGTCGGGAAGTTTCTATTTATGGAAATACGCGCTGGCTTTCATTCCCACCGACGTTTCCTTTTTTGTCTTTCTGCGCCCACGTCCCCCGCCCCCCACCGCAAACCAACATGATTCCAACATGATCGGATCGGATCAATTATTCATTCTTCTCTCTTGCCCCCTTCCCACCCATGCCGGGTTTCGTAGCCCACATCTAATACTAATACTATTATAGCTCGTACTCGGCGTCATAGTGGGGTGGGGGACCTGAAGGCTGTGTGAGTTCTCTCCGAGCCGGGTCTTCTGAGTTTCGGTCACTGTCACCGACAGCGCCGCTTCCCGGAGCCGAAGCGGTTCAAAGTGATGTAATAGGTAGGAGTCACTATCATCTCTTAAATCCATTAATCTATGTGGTCTAATGTGGACTATTGCTACCGCGTATTGCACACGAAATAATAATGAGAGAAAAAGAGGGAAGAACAGGAAGCCGACGACGAGCGCGACGACGATAAAAATCAGGAATAAAAGTCAGTGATTACTTAATACTTTAGCTTCAGCCGCCCCATCTCGCGCTGTAACACCTCTGCCCATTCGCTTGTTATTTCCTCTTCAGACTCAGGTTCCGGTACCGGCGACACCCCCCTGTGTCTGTGCCTACGCGCATTACTACTACCACCGATATCACCCTCAACCTTGATACCAGAGTCCTGCTGCGCGAGGTACTTGACCTCCGCAAACGAATTGGTCGCCTGCGCCCGTAGCCAAGCGGCGCTATCCGCACGATGACGCAAACAATCCGGACGTACATACCCGACTAGGGGTTTCATCTCTCCTTGCTCCTCCCCCTCCTCCATCGGGCGACCGTCCGCCCACAGAGAACCACCACCCGTGCGCGCGAGCACCTGCGCGATATCGAGCGACTCCCCAGGCGGGATGGGCGTCGGGTGCGAAGGCGTCACGCATGTCATGTCCGTCTCCTTCCTCAACACCGTGTCCACGTCTACAGCCGAGAAGAACGCCACGCCCTGCGGGAGATCGTCCATGCCGAGACGGTACGCGAAGAGACACCGCGTCCACAGGTTTGCAATTTGCAACGCCAGCGCCGCTCGATATCGGTCTTTTTCCGCCACGAGGTATCGGAGCTCGTCATGCACCGATAGGAGGTATCGTGCGTCGATGGCGTACGTACTGGTGAGATATTCCATCGCCACGATGAGCAGGTGTAGATAATCCACGCCGGATGACTGCACGACCCAGTTGATACGCGAGGTCATATAATCGGCGCCAAACTCGGCTGGGAGATACTTCTTCGAGAGCGCGTGCGTGATGCCACAGCCGAGCGCGGGCGTCGTCGGTTCCTCGGAGAGCGCAATCTCTTCGAGCTTATTGAACACAAAACTCTCCGTCCCGCCAAACCAGAATTTCCGCCCGAACACGTCCGTCCGATGTGTGTTTTTCCCCTTCGTCGATGCGTACAGCTGCTCCGCGAGTCGTTGCGCCTTCTCGGGAAGCATGGTCGTGTTAGCCTGGAGCAGCAGCTGCACCGCGTGTCGCATCCCCGCCCCGTATATCCGCGAATAATTGAACACCTTGGCTTGGTCACGTGAGAGTCCGAGAATGTTCGCCGTTTTGGAGTGCAGATCTGTCCCAGCGGACTTGGTGCCCTCGAGCGTCATCCACCCTAGCGCAGTCGCACCATGCAGACCGAACTGTGCGTCCCCCATCGCGCTCGATATCCAAAGCTCCTCCGAATCAACGTCTGCACCGACGATGGCGTACCCAGGTGGCGCTTGCACCATCGCTTTGAGCTCCGAGCCGACACGGTTTTCCTTCGCATTGCTTGCCGTCAGCCACGTCCTTTCGATCGCGCGTCGCGTCACCGTTCCCATCGTGATCACCTGAGGGAGGATAATGCCCGCCTTGCTACTCGGCCTGGCACCCACATTCTGACCCAAACCCAGATCGAGACCTTCACGTTGCCATACTACCATTTGCTTCAGCACGCGGTCGCGAGCGCTGATCCAGTAGCTACATTGAGCGTTCATGTCGAGCGCGCCGCGCGCCTCGTCTCCAGGGCTTGTGAGCGTCCCATCTTGCGCATACTTAATGAAAGTCTTAGCCAACGGGCTGCCAACGTTCGCAGACTCGCCGTCCTTGTGCGGTAACTTGTAAAACATGAATCCCTCATGGAGCGCGAGCGCCTGCAACGTCTCGTCGGTTGGGTGGTGGAAATCCAGCGGCGTCTGCCGGGTCGTGTGTGCCACGCCGGGGGACACTCGATACGTCCATCCGTGTTCACGGGAATGGAAAAGAGGCCAGCCCTGCCAGGACAGACGAAGTAGGAGGGGAGCGATGCGTGTGCGAGGCGTCATGTCGATGGTTCCGGGTGGTAGGTCCTTCCTTGGCCTGGCGAGTTCCCAATACCATTTAGGCCAGAGCACCTGGGGTGGTTTGTAAACTTTCGGCTTAGATGAATCAATTGGCACGCTCTCCACCGGAGTCCAGTCGAGCTGTTTGAGCCAAGGATCATCTGCGGGTCCAGGGGATCGTGACAGTTTTTCAGCGAAGTGAAGAACACGTCGAGACAGATTCTCCGACAGATCTCCGTTGGCCACGGCGAGAGCCAACTCTTGGCTGTCAGCTGTCATGCGGCCAGACTGAAGCATGGGGAGACCTTTCGACTTTCCGAGGAGACTAAGGACCTTTGACTTCCCGGGTGCGGGAGGACGGACGACGTTGCCTTCAATAAGAAGATGCCATTTCTCTGTTGTAGAATACTGGGGGCAACGCCCATCAAGGGAGAGCTTGAAAAGAAGGGGAAGAGTGCGATTGACGATCCTCGCGCTCAAGGGCCGAGGGATAGTAGTTCATTGTACCACGCAGGGACTAGTGTCTTGTTGTGGGAGGTCTGTGACATAGATCAAGACGCCATACGTATAGGGAAGTAGAGAAAGCACATACAGCTCTAAAACGCTAACCCCTCTGGACTTTCCCGCGGCCTTTGGCGTCCAGTCCAATTGCCGTAGCCAAACATCATCCCTCCACCTTTCATTCTCCATCATGCGTTTGGCCTCGACGGCAAGATCAGCGAGTCGCTTCTTCACCCCCTCCTCCAGACTACGATACACCCGCTCGGAATTCTCCAAATACTTCTCCCACTCCTCGTTCACCGTGAGGAAGCTCGAACCCATTGTCAGAATGCCGGAAAACGACACCGGGGAGGGGCATGACTCGAGAAACTCGGGAAGGACCTTAGCAAACACGCAATGAGTTACGGATACGTCATTCGCACAGTATGTGAGGTAGTCCTGAACGTTCTCAAGAATCTCTGTCGGCGTGCATTCCATAAAATCGTTGCGAGCCATTTTGTCCATGTCGATGCCGCAATGCAAGCGCGCCACGTCCGCCAGGGAATTGGCGGAAGTGATGTCCTCCCAGCTTTTGCTCTCGACTTCTTCAAGGGCGTCTTCACCCCGAGCGGTGCTAAGTAGGCTCTCCTCGATGGCACAGCGCATGGCATGAATTTCTTCCCTCTTTGCTTCATCCTTCTCGATGGCCTGGCGAGTCTTGGTCTCATCCAAAAGCGCAACGACAGCTTCTTTGGCCTCCGCGGCAAACTTACGTTCCTTGGCTTTGGTCTTGCGATGCTTCATCCAAGCGGGACGCTGATGCGACGAGATGCCTTTAACAGCAACGTGTAGGGCCATAGTGTCGAGGAACCGCGTGCGGCTGCCATCCAAGCTGTACTCTTCACGTATGCGAGCGCGGTCGTATGAGACATTATGTCCGACGACGATGCGCGCCACACTCGGATCACCGAGTGAGATGAGCTGTTGTGGATCTGCACTCTGATCGAGAAGCCAGGGGGAGATCCAGGAGTACCAACCACTGGGGGATGCTGCGCAGGCGAGGACGGCGTAAGGATGATATTCGGGCATTGTTTCGACATCAAATACGAGCAACTGCTCGGGTTTTCCATCATGGTGGGGATGTTCGACATGCTCACTGTAGCTCGAGCCATCCAGGCGGTGGTGGTACTTGGTCCATCCGGCTTGTATCTCCCAATGACTAGGGGGAGGTGGGAGTTGCGCTTCCATCAGGTTGACGGCAAGGCTGGACCACGGACGCGCCGTACTTACTCCAATGCGGTGAAAATGTTCATCGATGGTATGGCCTTGGAGAGGAGGCAAAGTAAAGCTTGTATCGGGGAGAACGGATCCGTGTTTGGGATCTAGGCCGTGCATTTCGAGATGCTCCCACGCGATACGTACAAAGGGAGGTTCTGGGGGAGGAAAAGTGACGTTTTTGAATATTTGGCGGTGTAGAGGACGCGACAGGAGTTGTACGCCGGCTTGATTGCGTTTAACTATTTTCAATATGACAAGTTAATCCAGTCTGCAGCTGCTTCAGCAAAAATAGCTAGAAATACCGAGGTCTTCCTTATTTCTCTCTATTCTGCTTTTTTTCTCCACAGAAGATTGGTTGTTAAGAAGCTTGCGCCCCCGTCTGTCTATCGGAATGGTGGTTGTTGAAAGTTGTTGCTTGGGTGGTGAAGAAAACGATGAGCGAGATTTACTGAAAGAACGAGAGTGTTTGATTGAAAATTGAATTTTGACATGTCTGAACATTCGGTTCTCGTAGACATTCGTGTCAAACTTGCAAACGACGTTGTTCAAAAGTTCCACAAGTCGACCAGCGCGACGGCGACGGGGTGGCGGGGCGTAAGGCAAACGAACCGTAACGGGCCGGTGCACCATTACTCAATCACGTGGTTGTGAACCGGGACTCCATGGCTTGGCTATTGACACACAAACACAACTTGAGCTCTGAGCTCTGAGGGTTAATTCGGTTCACTGCATTCTTGTTTATTACTTCCAACATGGGTCTCTTTAGCTGGTTCCAGAAGGTGCGTGCGTTATTAATATCTTCCTATATATACTCCTATTGAGGCGGATTTGCAGAAAGAGTCCGAAGACTTTGGCCAGATCCTCGCCAAGCTCGCTCTCGATGTTCAGAAGCGCGAAACGCGACTGAATGAGATCCGCCTGCGCGAGCGACGTGCCACTCTACTCGTCACTATGTATACTTTTGCTGGCTGGGGTGCCTATCTCGCCCTATGGTATACTCAACTACTTCCCCAAATGAGTAGGCATAGACCCAACAGCCAAGTGGAGAGGGCAATCAAGGGCTTCCCAGCCATCCTTGGGCCAATCATGTACGTCATACATCCTTCCTTACTGCTTTCTGCTTACATGATGGAATTGACCTTTAGAATTCTTTTTACTCGTCGCATCGTACAATTATGGTACAACCGCAAAGGAAACGCTGAAGGTCAGTGGCGAAATCTTCGCCACGCCTAAGCCTCGTGCTGACGGTGATTTCAGAGAAGAGCTTGGCGGCGCTAAAGCTTGCACGGCGTAACAAAGTCGAGGAAATTAAGAAAAAGACAAACTACTATGAAACGCGTGAGCTTCTTGAGCTGTATGAGGACGGCCCTTCCACCAGGTTGCCCACCTGGCCAAAGGGTAGTGGTCCACCGTCTCGCCTTCAGCCCCAGCAGCCTCCGGTGACCCCACAACGTGCGATGCCTGCTGTGCCCCCCAATACACCTGCGAACCTTCGCGCCCCGATCTCACCAGGCTTGCAGAGTCAACTTGCACGTACGTCCCCTAGATTGTCTTCTTTTCATCACGTGAGCCTTACACTCCTGCGATTTGTGATCCAGCAAGCCCACAGCAGCCTCTCCCGCCTCCACGCAAGTTATGGTACGACAAGCTCGCTGACGCACTTCTCGGTGATGAGGAGCCGTCCGCAAACGTGGCCGCATCACGTTATGCTCTCATCTGCCAGAAATGTTTCACTCATAACGGTCTTGTGAAAGAAGACATGTGGGAGGACGCCCGTACGCAAGGCTCTTCTGCATAATCATCTGTTTAGCGACGCTGACGGTCACCATTTTACCCCACAGAATATGTTTGTCCCAGGTGTGGACATTTCAATCCTTCTGCCCGTTCTCAGCGGAAGGGCCCTCAGCCCCAACCCCAACCCCAATCGCCTGCAACACCACAAACACCTCCAAAGCCTGAGTTGCGCGGTGCGTCTCCACTAGGCGCCCGGCATAGCCCGAATGGTGTGGACGGAAGTCCAGCATCAGGAGGTGGTAACATTATGGACGTTGACTAGTAGGGGTTCCATCGACTTTCTGTTTCTGTACGTGCGACAGTCCTTTTTTGGTATAATCAGACACTTGTTCTGCTTTAGTCTTGCGAATCAATGACGAGATGCCATGATTGAATGATGATAAATGAGAACTAATAAAGATTCGCCCATAGGCTATGATTCTAACCAGAGAGTTCACACCCCGCAGCGTACGATACAAGAAGCGATGAAAGGAGGAAGAGGAAAGTGCAAAGAAAAAAGGAAAACGCGAGGGGTGTTGTCAGAGCCCCTTGGCGCCAACCCTTGGATGGGGTGTGTTGTCTCGCGGGGGATAAACACGTCGGTTAACCGCCACAACAAGGAACGAACCTTCACGGCGATTGTGGCCCTCCCTGCTTTCTTCTTTTTTCTTTTTCCCTTGGGCTGTTACTATGTCAACGATGTCAAAGATGTCAACAAAAGCTCACGAAGCATATCTGGCAAGCACGAGGTAACGGCCTTCTCTGAGGATCAGCCTGACAGCTTCGCGCAAGTGCGGGTTGGGGCCTTGCGTGCTTGGTGGGGGAAATAGGGAATATCGACGGATCGGGGGCAAATCCCTGAAATCTCTTGTACTTGGAACGGACAAACGCCAATTGCGAGTTACAGTGTTTAACAAGCCCGCCCAGTCCGTCCAGACCTGCCAGAATGGGCTACCTTTGGATCTGCGCTTGCCACCTTGCACCAAGCACTTACCTCAGCTTGATCCCACCTCCTTCGTTCGCCCGTAGTGTTGAGAAGTATTTTTAGAAAAAGAAAGAAAAAGGGGGTGGGGAGTGGACTGCGCGTACAGAAAGAAACAAGCAAGAGCAACCCAGTACTCGGCTCCTTTTGAGACTACTTTCTCATCTAGGGCGCGGTGTGTGTGTGAACCGCGCGCGTCGCGGGTCCCATATTTTCCAAGGTTTCGTTTCCTTCCTTTTTTTTCCCCCCCTGTCCTTGTTTTCTATGCGGTTTAACATGCTTGCGTGCGAACGCGCAAAAGGAAACGCAACTTTCGCGGAGCCGGAGGTGGGGTTAGGTACGCAACCCAGAGCCCTCCCCCCTCCCCATCGTTGATCAATCGTGATATCGGTCATTCCCGGTTTGGAAATTCGGCGCGCGCCCAACTTCCTTTGAGGGGTGCGGTGGGGCCAGATGTAGCAGTCGTTGTAGTCCCATTCATTCAATATCCTTGTCCTCTGTCCTATCCCTATCCCTATCTATATAGTCTACTTTCTGCGCGTATCGTCGTGTCAGTCATGAATGACAGGTTAGTTAGTTGCACCTGTCACCGAATCGAATATGATCGTAACTCATACCCACTTACCACGACCACTGCTCTAGATTTGACTTGTAGACAAGAGATGGTTTTGATCGGTGCTTTTTTTTTCCCACTTGTTCGGGGTTTGTTTGTTTTTATCCCAGTCTTTTTCTGCTGAAGGTTGTCGGGTTGTCTGGTCTGAACGAGCTAATGCAGCCTACCACGTGACATGTACACCGCCTCACCTCACTTTGCAGCGGAGTGGAAGGACGTTATCCAAAATATTGTTTCGATAATCCTAGTAGTAAGGACCTCCCCAAGTTGAAGTATGATCACTATTTATTACATTCTAAATTGTTGACGGAATCTGTGTTAACTGTAAGGCGACGTTCCTGCTCCCACTGACCTAATAAAACCAAAACAAAACAAAACAAAACAGAAACGGTAAATATGCGTTTAATCAAACAAATGAACCGATCTGTAGCACTCACGTTATCAAGGGGTAGTTGGAGTGATGGGGATGTGGAGGGAAGGGGCGATAAAAAAAATAAAAAAAGATGAATTTCAGTCTTCTGATTTCAAGCGCAATCTGCCTCGTGGCCGACATCACCGGTCCCCTCGCACGACCGACGCAGGGCTTCTGGCCATTTTAACGTTAAGCAAAAAATAAATGCAACTCGTTCTCGAAGGACAGTAAATACGCTCATTCACCGCGGACACTATGATATGATTATCAATGTTCCTTGAGAATTCTGAAAATTTATATTTTGTTTATTTAATTATTTAATTACTTTGTTGATAGTCCAAGAGAAACCTTCGCACGCGCACGCGCACTTTCATTGGTTTTGGTATGTATTCTCTGTTCTGGGGAGGGGGGAAACGTGGCGGTTAAGGTACGAGCGAAGCTTTTGAGATCACTGTGTCTGGGTACGCCCAGCCCATGTCGGCTTCTCTGACATGACTTGCCTCGGCCTTGCCACAACAGCAGCGTGTCTGCGGCGGTGTCTGTCATGCCTATGGCTATGGACCGGAAACTTACTATTGCTTACACCCCCTCCCCCCTTCCTCACACACTCCATGCTCTCGCTTGCTACCACTGGAAACTGCGTCGCCGTCCATCATCCTGCATGTTCTAGAGAACAACTCGGAGCTTCTGGTTGCTACGACGGTGTCTCATAATCCATCATCTCCGATCGTCAATTGCGTAGAAAAACGTCTCCGACACGGTTCATTTGTCAATGCCTCGTTCCTACCCTTCATGTCGGTTTGTCGCGTCGATCAAAAAGGGGGTTGAGGGTTGAGGGTTGAGGGTGAGGGTTGCGCCAACCTCGTGCTTTCGCCCCTCGCTCGAATACAAAATGGGGGTCTCAAGCAACCTACGGCGCATTGCCCAATTCTACTGCTTGTCCTTCTTGGCTCTTAAACTGTCCGTCCGCTGTCCGCTATCTGCTACCCGCGAAAGGAAGAAAAAAAAAGGGTTTCGATGCCTACATTTTCCCGAGGATAGCTTGGGATGTCTCAAGTTGAACGAACTAATCCGAACGGCTTGGATGTACTTCACCTTCCCCTCCTTCCTTGAGAGTCTCGCCAACTTGCCGTCGACCTTGAAAGTCGCCGTTTCGAGATATAGCGGTCGCGCTTCCGGTGCACTGTTCACTCACTCACTCATGTCCTATTGTCTATTCTCCCCTCATTGTTTCCCGCTTCCAGCATAGGATTCTAGCCCCTAGCCTTGGTTCCTCTGATCATCACACCACCATCTACCCCAAACCCTGTGTCTGTGCACGAGGTGGATCAACGCATCTTCCTCCCGTACCCTTTCACGCTTCTCTCACATCCCCCCTATCGAACCATTGTATCGGTCGCTTAAAGACATCCTGGATTTCTCCCCCCCCCCAAAGACGATCGGGAGCAAGTCGGAGCTGAACGAATACGTTTGGTCTGGGTTCTGGAATGATTATCAATTAATTTTTTTATTTTCTCTCTTTCCTCCATCGCAACGGTACGGTGACTTGTAGATGTGACGATATCGTTCCTGGGCATTGTCCAACTTGTACAAAAACAGGGAAATTGATCTTGAACTGTATGTGTTTATTATTTTATTTTCACGGTTGCCGCGTCTGGATCTCAAATGATTTCTTCAAGAACAGCCTAACAAAAATGGGGGGGTAACCCGTCCTGGCACCAACTACGCGAGACGGTTACGAATTATTTTTATTTTATATTTTTGCAGCTCTCACACACACACTGGCAATAAGGTATGGTGAGTCAGGTCTGGTGACATCCGGCCAAAAGAGCGGGAGGAAAGGAAGGAAGGAGTAGGAGTAGGGCGCTTTTGACTTTACTTGATGGGATGGTACTAGAATCCTAGCCAACCGTTTTTTTTTAGTCTGGCGTCAACTTCATTTCGGCCACTCCTTGCCATTAATCACGGTCCCCAATAACTTGTTGGTTGAAGCTGCCGGTTTCCACCCTTTACTCTTCCCGCGATCTAGAACGCTCTCAACTCCCCCCGCGCCCCTTTCACTGTTCCTAATCGCCCTAGTAGCATTATATGAAAGGGACTGTTTTGACGGGTAGACGCGCTCGACGCCATTTGGGCGTCCGTTCCGGTGTCGAATTCTAGACTAAAGTTCTACACGCAGATGTCGAGGAGTGTTAAGAGCTGTGCGTGTTATGTGTGTCTGTGCCAAGGGACATCCCTCGCAACGCATCACATATATAACCACATAATCCACCGACATGAGATGAATCACCCGGGCTCCATTCTTGCTTAAGTTCAATCAATGGGTACAGGGGTCCGAGCTAACAATCGTAAATTCGTTTATGCGCCTGTCCGTCCGACACCGAAACCATGAACCAGGGAAGGGGGGAAGGTAAAGGAAAGTAAAAATATAGTTCAGGCGCTTCTTTTATTGTTTTTCATTTTATTTTTGTTTTCGCTCCTCCGGTTTCTCTTTTCGGGAGCGGGGAGCGGGCACAGGTGGCGGAAAAAAAAAAAGAGGAACACGCCCTCCCTCTTCACACCCTTCCCCCCCAACCAAAAATCTACCAAAAAAAAAGGGAAAGCCGAAAAATTAAATGACGCAGTACGAGTGATGAATACAAAACAAGTAAAGATAACGAAGCTCCCGTTCCCGCTCGGCCCGGCCTTTAAAGATCCCTAAAAAAAAAAAAAGAAAAAGATAACAGTTTACCTTACCTACCGAGCGGTCTTCAAAGGAACTGAAAAAGACCCTTTTGTTTTTTATGTTGTTGGTTACTTATGGGGGAAGCATGCGTCTGTGGGGCAAGAAGCACCTCTATTCCGCCGTTGTCTTTTGTTTTTTTTTTTTTCTCTTCGAACTCACGTGTGACAGACGCTGGACCCACGATATCGCGGAAGAACCACCAGCGAACGAGTGAAAATAAAATAGAAAACAAGGTGGAGGGTGGAGGGTGGAGAAGAGTAGAGGCGGAGGCGACGGGGGGATGGGGGGGGATGGGGGGTTTCCTGACAAAACAAGAAGAAAAGTAAATATCTCCGCGCGTCCGCGCGCACGAATGTTTACACACAAAAGCAATAGCGATACTCGTTCCCCCATTCCCGGCTCCCCCCCCCCCCTCCCTCCTTCGTTCCCACTCTTCGTTCCTTTCTTTCCTTCTTTCCTTCCTTCGTCCTATCCATCCGTCCATTCATCCATTCATACTCGTGCTCATTTTAAAGTTTTCCGCTGGTAATATGACGAGAAGCAGTTAAGTTTGAGGGACGAACCGGTGGAGGGGGGTGGGGAAGAGTCTTTATTGTTTCCGACCCTCCGTTTGGAGCACCGTGTATACCATTACCATTTAGAAGGCGCGCGGCGTCCAGCTCGTTCCCAGGCCCCCCTGCGTACGAATTGATGGGTTGGAGAGTGTCCTTATACTTTCTCTATTTTCTTTGTTTTTTCTTTTTCAACCTATTCGCGGTAGACTAGTTTTCCTCAAGAGTAGAACACCGCTCTCGGGCTCCGAAGGTCACCGCCCAGGACCTGACTGAGTTTAACGCAACCAACACGCAACGCGCACGTGGAACGCACAACCCCATCACGAATTAAACTCCCTCAATGGCAATTTGTTCGCTTATTCAGCAGGCTTAACGCCCCCACTTGGGGATTTGAGAGAGAGAGAGGACATGGGAACAGAACACAGAACTTGACGGCATTTAACATTTACTCGTCAATGGGGCCAATATCTTTTTTTTTGTCATTATTCCATCATTTCTCCTGGTCCCTTTCGGGGGAAAGGTTTTAGCGAACCCTCCCCCTTCTACCCCCACCCCCAAAGGCAGAAGTTCATGCAGGGAGGAGGAAGATATGATAATAATAAAAAAACGGGTGGGAAAAACTGGCTAGGCCAAGTGGAACCCATGTGCTGTGTCTGCCCGCGAAAAGTTATACCAGTTCGGACTCATTCGACCAAATGATCGGCACGTCAATGTCAAAATCTAAAGATGCCATTACGGTCGACGTACCACCCTCAACTTGTTGAAAGGTGTTGGGCAGCCAGCATCCAGCATCATTCATCCATTCATTCATTTCATTCATCAGCAGTTTTGATGTCCGAGTGTCCGAGTGTCCGCTTATGTAATCATGACATAATATATTCGATTACGTTGAATTACTCATTCCGGGGGATTTATCTATTTATTCAGATTCAGATTTCGATTCCGATTCAGAATCTAAGCAGGTGTGGTGTGTCATTCCCTCATTCTCCCCCCGGAATGGGATATCGTATCTTCACGAAACCCTCAGCCTCGTGTCTTAATTCCGCAAGCTTCGAAAACAAAAAATTTGTTGTGCGGATGGTGAAAAGAAAAGTTAAAGGAAGTACTTCATTCGTTTATAAGAGACACTACGCATTCGCAACCTGCATCAGGAGGGCCGCAGCACAGCAGCCACCTACCCAAGGAGGGACAGGAACGTGTCGAGCGCGAGCGAGATTGTTACCTTTTATTACAAATAATATAATAAGCTATCTTTTTCCGATCCCGCCCAAAAACAATATAACAAATGACCATAACTACTCCACCTCACCCCCCCCCCCACCCCCCCCAACCAGAGAAACCGGAAATCAACTGAACTCTGCTTTTAAGGTTCGGAACCTAGACACTGGGTCCTAAGGTCACCCGTAAACCTCGGAGGAACCGGTCAGATGAGTCCGGCGGCAAGGGAAAAAAAAAATCGTTCGAAATATGTGTCGCAGATATTGCGGAAAATTCAGACTTTGCTTCCCCCGAACCGTCACCCCCAGAAGGTTTAGATCCCCCACCATGGAGACGAGAGGATATCATTGGTGGGTTGATGCCAGAGAGAGATAGAGAAAGAGAGTGAGTGAGAGATCTCGTGTTCTGTACTAAGAGCGGGGTCAGAAATTCAGAGATCTAGATGAGGTAATCGCAGTGATTGTCCCCATGACCAGATGTGTGCTAGCACTAGCAGACCCATGGGCTGAAAAGCAACAAAGAAATACAATGTCGTACTAGGAAGGGCTTGTATCGTCTTGCCAATAACTTAAATAGGAACAGCCCTTCTCATCATCAGGACCTAAAACTAGTTTTTGATTGTTCAGCTCAAGGTTTAGTTGTTGTTGTTGTTGTTAAGACGTCGATGACATAGCCATCTAGTTAGTCTAACATTTGAGATTGTGGTGGATGGAAGGAGAGGAGTGTGAAATCCCATCTGCAAAAGGAGGAAAAAGATCGATGGCGCCGCGTAGCTGAGCTCAGATTGAAGGGGCGCGGGCGCGGAAAAGATCGGAAGGAGAAGCGGCCGGAGGTCCGAGGGTAGATATCCCAATAAAGCAATGAAGGTCGGAGAAGCGTATGCCGAGCTGGGAGATAATGGGTTAAGGTGTCAAGCGAGCGAGACCAAAAAATCTAAACAAAATAATGGGATTTATTCAATTCGATGTGGCATTCCCCTGGAAATAAGCGCGTGTCTGTCTCCCATAGGCAGGCGCGGGACCTCTTCAGCTTCGGGCGGGGCTAACTTATCTATAAAGCGTTCAGCGCTGCCATGAGTTTTCCGTGCATGCGTCTTCCGTACCCCCGAATTAAGACATCCCTCTCTCATCACTCTTTCGCGCGACACCCTTCCCTCGTCTGCAACTTCTGCCAAAACGTGAACATGCCTGCTGAGCGAATACGATCCCTTAAGAAGGAAAAGGAGGAAGTAGATGGTGAGCGGGCATCTCTCCTTCCTCATCTCGTTCATTTTCCTCAACTCTCCTCCTCTCGTCTAGGGTTACAACTTACCTGGACCGATCCGGTAGAATCCCTCACTGCCCCCCAGCAGATCGCCTTTGCCCCCGCCATCACGCCGGGCACTTTCACGGAGGAACGTCCCGTTGATAGTGCAGAGCCCTCACCCTCGCTTTTCCCTTCGACTCTGGATGGCACGGTAACTCGAAAGCCTGGA
Source organism: Multifurca ochricompacta (assembly GCA_022496185.1). NCBI lineage: Eukaryota > Fungi > Basidiomycota > Agaricomycetes > Russulales > Russulaceae > Multifurca > Multifurca ochricompacta. The sequence goes on along the minus strand of WTXG01000034.1, from coordinate 143,215 downwards.
CACGGAAAGAAGAAGTCAGATGACCACATCCCGCGTCCGCCCAACGCCTTCATCCTCTTCCGCTCTTCATTCATCAAGAGTCGGCATGTCTCTACAGAGGTTGAGACGAACCACAGCACCCTTTCCAAGATCATAGGTCTCACCTGGCAGAACATGCCTCACGAGGAGCGTCAGTTCTGGCACAGCAAGGCTAAGGTCGCCCAAGTCGAGCACAAGCTCAGGTTCCCAGACTACGCTTTCCGTCCGACGCATGTCAAGAGCAAAGGGGCCGCGGAGAAGCGCAAAGTGCGAGAAGTTGGGCCGAAGGATATGAAGCGCTGTGCCAAGATCGCCCAGTTACTTGTAGAGGGTAAGAAGGGCGCGGATCTTCAGGCGGCCGTCGAAGAGTTCGACAAGAATCACGTCCCCACTATCGTCACCCGTTTCGACACGCCTATCACAGCACGTTCCTTCCGTCGTTCCTTGTCCGAGCCAGCGCCGGATACAGACCCTTCCGTGCCGGCGTTCCTGCGTTCAGATGCCAAGTCGTCCTCCCGCCGCCTCAGAGCTACCAGTTCCCAACCTACCATGTCACGTCCCTCAACCCCAGAATGGAGGAACCCGTGTTTTCTTCTTCTTCTTCATCCTCGATGTCTTCTGTCTTCAGTTCTTCACCCTTCGGGAATCTTGCTGAGGGTATCGATTCACTCCCAGATACGACATGGAACGACATGCCCCCTCTCGTACTTCCTCCCGTCGGCTCTGCTGACGACGCATTCATTACTAAAGACGTACCTTCACTTGTGAGTGCCGCAATCTTTTTCCTTTTATTTTATTTTTTGTCTGCCTTGTTTTACGAAGGGCGTGTTTGCTAACCTTGTTCTTATAGGACTTTAACACATTCGTTTTTCACGAAGCGCCGGCGACATGCATACAATCTATTGACCCTCTCAGTCCCTCACCCAACAATGAGCTGTACGGTGCATTCCACACGGAGACTCCAGTATCGTGCGCACCTGGACCGTTCACACCGTCACTTGCCATCGACATGTCCTTCTTGGAGTCTTTGTCACCATCGTCGTTCCCCAGTTCACCATGTACGCCGATCAGCTACTCAGGAGGGCAGTTTTCGCCTGTGGAGGCGGTGCCGGCACCGCCCACCGCGTTCGATCCATACAACATGATGGCCCAGTTCGATTCGTGTGGTAGCGTCGGTTTTGACCCTAGTCAGGGAGTGACATTACCTGCCACGGGACTCGGTGATTCCTTGGTACACGTACCACATCCTCAGCATCCGTATTCGGATTCGAAAGGGTCATTTTCGTTCCTCAACAGTCACAAGTTCCCAGTACCAGAAATGACGAGCATGGACATTTCTGGCTTTGCGGAGATGTTCGTGCCATCTGCTCAGAGTTTTAGCTTCTGACCACCTCTGGATCTCTCTTCTCTTGTGGTGTTGAACACCTTAGATTGGTATGCATGTAGCAGTAATGGCGCTCTATCTCTTGTATTTTGGCATTCGACATTTGCAACCCTAACTGTATCATTTACCCGACAATCCCGCTTTTTTCCTGTATACGATTGGCAATTTTGAGGAAATTCACTTTATTTGTATATACTTGCCGTGATACCAGAATGACAGAGGAATGCTGCCGTGATGATGACGCCGAACGTCTGATGGGACGCAATTCCTTATTGACAACCCGCCAGCGATGGTTAGATAACGCCTGTCAGCTGACGATGGACGGCGGTCGATGCGGAGTTACGACAAATCATATCGCACGTGGGAGCCCGCGTGTCCCAAAACTGGAAAAAATGAGACAGAAAGAAGGTTATTCACGGGACCCCGGCCCGCGCTCAGAGCAGAGAGAAATTAGGGTACCATATGAGACGTTCTTATCCCGTCCGTCCGCGCACGGCCACGAGGCAGAACGAAAAGGCGCCCCTCATCCAATTTTGTTCCATTCACTCATAGAGTGGGAGAACCGAATATGGGTACCCGGGCTTCAGGACCTAAGCGAATTAATAATTATAGTTTTGTGGCTTGACGTTGTAGAGATCTAAGGTTTGGGGTAGAAAATGAACGGAGCCCATCAGACGAACGAGAACCGCGTGAGAGAAAGGGGGAATAGAACGCCGAGGGGAGCTCGGGAACACTGAGAGAACGGCTCTAGAAGCCAAGAATTTGCCATTGCGTTGGGGTTGCGGAAAATACCGAAACATGGGGAAGGGAAACACAAAGGGCTCAACGGCAGAACACGTTCCATAGGATGCCGAGGGATAGACAAAACAGTAGGGGGTGTGAAAACGAGACCATGTGGTCATGAGAAGGTAATGAGGGGTTGGGAGAGCGCTGACAGATGGGGTGAGGGCACGAAAGGGGGTGAGCGGGTAGCGTGTCAAGGACACGTAAGCTGGGTAGACGTCGCGCATGTCCAAAACAACACTCATGATATGAAAGTTGGCTGGCTGCCCGACAGTAGCAGATATGTTGTGGTACAGCACCGGAAAATAGCGTAATCAGTCTGCAGTACGAGGTAGAGTGTGACAAGACTCTCTTGAGACCATCCAATCCACCGCGGGGTCACCAAAACATAAACATAAACCAGGAGATTTCGAGAGAATGCAGCAGCTCGTGGAGAAAGAGGGCCAACCAAGGCTCAGGAAGAGAACAGAGACGGAGATTCATACCCGAACGCATAACGGCGGTGATATTCCTGGACATTTCACAACGGTAGGTTCAAGTGCGTGGGGTCGACAGAGTGATAGATCCTCAAAAGCAGGCTCTTTTTAACTTACAGCACGCTCCAGTTGCCCGACTCCGCAGCACCCGCAGGCCCAACTTGGAAGACAAAGGGGAATGCGGGTTAGGAAATCTCCATCAGGCGTCGGTGCCCTAAAAAGGAAACCAAGTGAGACAGTGTCATATGCGCGTGAATTTCATACCCTACGGTTTCGACAAAAAGGGATTTGCAACCCATCTCAGGGGTGCAACCAAGGACAACGAACAATAGAGAAGACAGAAAAGGAGACGAACAATGAATCGCGTTTTTACATTTCACAGAGTAGTCAGGGATATTGGGCCGAAAAGGGGTACGGCACCGGGGAGCTCAGGTTTCTGTGATTCCTTTGATTCACGCGAGCTGACTCGCGTGAGGAACTTCGGGCCAAAGAAGCAGCACAGGACGGATTGAAGCAATCATTGAAAAGTTGGGTAAGCGCAGGATATACTTGCACTTGGAATCCAGAAAGTGGACAGTTTGAAATCAAACGAATCCTAGGACAGCCAAGCCTAGGCTAGGACATGTGAGTATGTGATTGTGTACTGCTCGAACCCACCACGTCACGTCAAACCTTCTCTTGCTATGGCGTAAAACCTATTCCCCATCATATTTTTTTCAGCAACCATGCAATCATCTATGGGCTGGCGTATGTCGGGGTGTTGGGGTGATGATGATGAGTGTAGTGTTCAAGTGTTCAAACGAAACGTGGTAGGTGTTCCCTTTTCCTTGGGTTGGGTTGGGCGGAGGGCAGAGAGGGATAGAGATGTCACACTGTCACATCCTGTGTGACACGCAGGCCACATCTTTCGTTTTCGTCTTCGACCCGTCCGAGGTCAACCCGACAATATCGTTTAAGCGGCGTGCTGCCTAGATGTCTTTTACGCGACCTGATGGGAGAGGAAATGAAGATAAAAGACCGCTGCATATTATATATGAGAGGCTTGACAGAGTGGATGGATCAGCACGGTTTGGTTTTGGTACGCACCGTTTTGCCCGAGCGAGTGCCGCCTTGCGTGCGTCGGTTCCTAACAGATTCAAAGGTGATACGAAAGCTCTCGCTTCAGTCTCAGGCCCTATTGAAGTTCGGCTTGCCGCTGAGCAACCATCAAAGGCTACCTTCGATGTCACCGTCAGACCATTGTCGTCGCTCCCTGGCACAGAATCTAAAGCTCTTGCCACGTCTTTGCGAGGACTTCTCTCTCCTTCTCTCATCCTCTCACGCAACCCAAGGACACTTCTGCAACTTGTAGTCCAATCCCTAACTCCATCCCCTATCGAAAGCTATCCACCTTCCCTGGCGGCCGCATGTATCAATGCATCGTCTCTGGCTCTCCTAAACGCTGGTTCCATACCGATGACTGGTGTCGTTTGCGCTGCTGGTGTTGCATTGTTCCGTTCTACTACCGAAGAAGACATACCGGCTCTGGTTCTTGACCCCTCCGAATCGGAATCCCGTGAAGCAGTTGGTTGCGGATGCTTTGCCTTCTTATTCAGGACAGAGATAGCCGGTTCTCAGCCGTTGCCGACGAACGACACCCCCGGTGCAAGACTAGTATGGACGAACTGGCATGTGAAGGACGGCACGTCCGACGACGGAGAACTTGCACGTGCCCAAGCGCTGGGTCTTGCCGGTGCAGAAACCATATGGAGGGCAATCAAACAGAGTGTCCCGCAAATGGATAACTTACCTCCCCCGCCTCTACCTAGTCGATCAACTGCGGGAGAACTGGGGATTATAACGCAGAGTGACGAGGTTAGCGACCAGGATATGAACGACGCCAAAATTGAGATCTAGGAGCGGTCCACCAGTGTGATTATCTAATTCTCGTTACAGCCCATTAATACGCTCACGTCTCTGTTGGATCTACAAAGACGGCACGGGGAAGTTGTAGCGACAAGTGCCGGCGTTGGCGGTGGCTCATCGGAGACCGTCCATAGGACGATGAGACCTGGTCTTCAACTAAGCTCGGACCTTCTCTAAATAGTTTCCGTAAGCCCTCGGATGTCGTTCGGCGCGAACATCTTCCGCCGACTGGGGGCTCCGCGTCTGCCGTCATTGCCTCGAGGCAATCTACGCTCATCAGTTCCCCGGTGTGGAGGGACTTTTACTTACTTATTGATGATGTTACTGAGCTCTCTTATGATTACGCTATTTGATTTTCCCAGTGCCATGCGTCCTTGTACTGGTGCCCTGAGGCGTATATGACCTGCTATGTTTGGCCACGTTCCATCGATTGATGGCGTCGAACCGACCTGGCCAAACCATCCCCAATTGTGTATGTTGTAGCTCCGCACATAGTGATAACACTGGCCTACTACTTGATTCTCAAACCCTCTTATAATCCAACATCGTTACCAGACACAATCTCGAGAGCGTTCCCGAGATTTCCAGAGACCTCCCGAACGAAATTACTCTTTTGAGATTAAGGCGTCAGCCGAACGAGCGCCTGTAGGAGGGGATAAACAAGTTCGAACTTTGACAAAGACCAGTTCTCACCTGAGAGCTGTGCTCTGTTTACTCTTACTGTCATTCTATTCACTCATCTACTTATTCCCCCTTTTTTCTTTCCCTTCTATCACATCGTGCTCGACAATATAACCTCCGCTACAGTACTATTACTTCTACAAACCCCGTCGGGCTTTTCACACTCACGCCAATTTTCGCTTCGCTCAACAACTAATTTTTTTTTTTTTTCTACTTTTATATTGCTGTATATCCGTTTTCACACCATTTCATGGGCATTGCGACAACCTACGTCCAGGTACCTCCACTTTCAGAGCTCTCTGGTATTACAGGTATGGCAGGAGGTCCAGGATACTTCGAAGCCGGAGCAGGACAACCATCTAACTTCGCCCCGACGTGGCCGGCCCCTCCTACCGGCCCCGACCAGTGGGGGCTCCCGCCTATCGACCCCCAAAACTATTCTGGTGGAGGGATGCCCCCTACCGTAGCAATATATCCAGCTGGACCCGTTCCCATTGCAGCGCCCGTACCCGTTCCCGGATATCCCACCCCAGGCCCGGTCGGGCCTTTCGATGCATGGAATTATATCCCCCCCGAACCCGCAGCAGTTCCGTTCGACGCAAGAAACTACGTACCCCCCGACTCCCACCACCATACCCAGATGTATTCGACATACGAACCCAGAACAAGCGAGAGCGCCTTTGACAGTTCCATGCTGTTAGATGGGGGTGGGATCATATCACCAGTCGTACCACCGGGGGTATATCTATCATCGCCTCATCACTCGAGCAGTAGTGGCGGATCTTACACCCATTCTCCCTCGAGCTTATCCCGTTCCGCATCGACGCGCCCGCCAGAGCGTGAAGCTCGGTTATATGATCGACCTGGTACATGGAGACCCCGTTTTCAAATGCCCCGATCAGGCGTAAGTTCAATTATTCCAAGCTTGATTCGCGGGAAAAGCTTTCCTCCAGGTGCGTCCTCACCCTCCCCTCCGATTTTTTTTTTCAGACGTTCATTGTTGTTGGGTTGGGCTTTGGTTAGTGGACACCACATCGCGGACTTTGGACGATCGTATTCGCTTTTCTGCACTTCGGGAACCCCCGGTGCTGTGGGACCTACGGGAAGACCTCTCGCGAGTGCTTTTCCGCGAATTGAAGCGTCCGATCACTAGCTACGACTTTACACGATTTACAACGGAACCGCCGACGCCTTACATGAAGCTGTACCACTCGCGTCTACCATGGTACATTGAAGTTACGACCAACAACGGGATCGGCGTGACACTTCACGACCTGTTCACGCAAATCCAACACGTCCTTTCGTCGCGCATCAAGAATTCGGACTTTTATAACAACGAGATCACGCAGGAAGAACGGGAGAAGATCGCACGCGCGTGGAAGGAACGGTGTCAGTATAATCAGGGCGCAATGGGCCAAGGCGTGAAGAAGATGGACTATCTCATGCGGGATTGCATCTTCGTGGGACTCGTGCGGGGTCGTGATGGAATGTGGGAAATGAAGACGAGGAAGGTGTAGGCTAATTATTATATTTTTTCTTTTCTTTTTTTCCCCTGACACGCACCTTTTTTGCATTATACTTATCCGTTCATCACGCACTTAATCCACTGGGGATCTACCTAGATATTTGTTTTTGGTGCCAATACTGTTATGCTGCTGTATGTCTTTCTGTACCTGTATCACGAACCACTCCTCGTTTGTCAGTCGTCTTTCCATTGCAATGTGTCATCTTGTAAACCATGCATTGGTTGTATCAAAAGTTTTTGTTCATGTGTGCCCATGTAAGATTTCAATGAATACCCACTTCGCATTTTTGAAACGTCCCCATGACGTTCTTCGGGCTCGTGTTCCGATATGCGGCGAGTAAGATAGACCATGTTTCACCTAAAGAAACGTGTTTTTATGTATTTATTTATTTTTTACAAAAAAAAAGAAATCAGTCCGTACACCTCGCATCTCATCGCACATGATTTCTCTTTCTCGAAAGGCTGAATCCTTTCATGCCGTGCCGTTAGCGTCGGCTTCGTTACTTCCACTGGCAGCGGCATCGCTTTGGCGACGGGTACGAAACCCTCTTATAAATCTGTTTAATCATGTCGTCACGCGTATAGTTGATGGACTAACGTTCGCGGTAGTTGAGTCCCACCAAACTGACTGTGATCGCAGGGGGAAGGGATGAGAAGGGGTCAACTAGAGCCGGTAAGGTCTTGCCCTTTCGAACATTTATTCAATCTGCTGAACTTACCATACTCTACATGGGGGAAACGACGAGACTTCTCATCGTCGTTTTATAAACCACGTAGCCCGCGGATTTTATCCCTTTCTCCTTGCCACGTGATGTCTCCCATCCCCTGCGTTCATCTTGGTACGTACGTCGCGACCATTGTCCCGCGCCTCGAGGATAAGGCGGTCATCTTTTTCGAAAGAAAGAAAAGCCTATCACCGGTCCGTTGGCTGGGGACGGCGATACTCAATAACTCGGACTCTTCATAATGACCCGATGGGCGAATTCCGTTCTCCCCCATTCCGTAATAATGCCCCCCTCCCCCACCCCCTCTAGCTTACCAGTTTGCTCAAGAGAGGCGGCCTACTCGTATATAATCTGTGCTTGTCAATCAACCGGGACTGGACGAATGGGCTGACACAAAAAAACAAACAAACCTACGTTTCTTGACCCTTTTCGACAAAGCCCAGTTGGTTCCGAGTCAATTCGTTCTCGTTCGGCGAGTCTGGCTATCGTGAGGTACTACTAACTGTATTTCAGTGTACTTCGTAGACTGCGCTCCATAAGAACCTTCCTCTTTGGGGGGATAACTGCGCGTCGATTCTTCTGCTGCCCGTTACCTCTCCCTTGGTTTGAATGGTATCCTTCTTCTCACACACGTCAAAAGCGGCTTGACGGCGGCCGTATGGAAGTACCCCAGCAACAACAGAAGCAGTAGTAGAGCATCCTTGAGCTAGAAAGTCCCCGACTCCTCAGCAAAAAAAGAAGTCCGAGGACGACGAGTGAACCTTTTTTTTTGTTTTGATTTTTGCCTTCGACTTTATGTACTTTGTTTGTTTCCCCTCACCGCCGATCATCATGTCTGGGTCGTAAAGGGTCGTAAGGAGGAGGAAGAGGAGGAATAGCGTTGCCATCCAACATCCAGTCACTCGGCGAGGTGCACAGTTTCCCAGGAAGAGTGTGAGTGAATGAGGGGTGGGGCGGGGGGGGGGGTGGGTTGTGTTTTATGTCAAAGAACTCGTGATCAAAATAACGGAAAGGCTCTCTCTTATGTACGGGAAGCCAAGGATGATGTCTCGTTGAAATCGTCGTTATCATCTGACTGGGATAGTGAGCGAACTCCCCTTTGGCACTCTTCGAGTCCGAGCCGAGCATCGTCGGCAGCACTTTTTTTTTTTTCTTTTGGGAGCGAAAACCCTTCTTTCCGATGGATGCTCAGGCATTTTGGGGGGGGAGGGCCAGTCATTTACTCATATTCTAAGTTTGGCTGTGGATTTCCCGGAGGAGAGACTCCATGAATATTTAGACGCAATTGGCGTGCGGCCGCGGCTCCCCGACCACGTTGCTATTATTTCTTCTTGAGACTTGCTGCTACTAGTAAGGTATGTGACAGAGACCTGATATAGATTCCGTTTGGTTGAATTTTTTCGGTCCTTTGCGCTTCGAGACATCTTATCCCGTGTCAGACTACATGGACCTCATTCCACTCACCTCTTCATGTTTCTGGTATCATGATCTGCCAACATTCGAAAATTATGACCGTGCGTCGCGCGTTTTTTTTAATAATCCATCCGTTTCACGCCTCGAAAAGAACTGCCCAAGTACGTTTAGCACAAAACAAAGGGAGGGGTTGGAGTACGTTTGGGGTATGTGTGCTATCCTACTCGGTGAGTTGTTGTGGTCGTCAATCCCAGTTTGAGAGTGGTTGTGGTTGGCCTTCCCCCCCCTCCCTCCCGCTCTTCTTCGGTGTATTTATATTCGCCGCTACTCGAGCCGTGGGTGTGCTGTTCTAATTGCGTGGTATGACGCAACCTCTCCTGCGACGACAGGACTCTCGAATAAATGGCGCCCAGGTTTATTGCTTCCCGTTCCTTCCTTCGACCTCCGACGAGTCTATACAGTACACTTGCTTTGCTCTAGCTTAAACTCAACTTGTTTGTACTGGCCTATTCTACGAGACTGTGCTATCGGGCTGAACCCGCTGACGGGAACTTGTGGAAACGATCTGGTGTGGGGAAGGTGGGGGGTTCCATTCCGTAAAACTCGATGGATGGGTCGGGTGACGCCGATCTCAACAATCGCTTACTTCGTCGCCTCCCTGAATGGGAATTTTTTCACTGGTACGCCATAAAGTTTAGGTCCAAAAGGTGTCTTTCCGCGCGTGCATGGAGAAGTGACCCAGTTCAGATTGCTGGGCACCGTCAAACCCGACAGTGGGGGGGGGGGGGGGGTTCGACTTCATCACATAGATTGTGCCCATCAGTTGTGACAGATATCTCTCAATTTCTATCCTCGTTACAAGGTGAAATTCATCCAACACTTTCCTGGCTTTCTAGGAGATTCCTGATCGGGTATGGCATCATAGAGTCTTTTTGTCTTGGGCTTTCCACAACTGCCTTGGCTCTTGCAGAGTCTGTGGACTGAGGAACCCACCCTCGCTTATCTGCACGTGCTTGACACGAGTAGTGGCCCGGCTTGGCTCGTTTCTGCGTCGAGGTCATTCTACACTCGGAAGAGGGGAGGGGAGTCCCTCAGCGGAAGTGCTCCAGCCCTGATGACGCGTGCGTAATTCAAAGTGACGCCGGCCCTCTTCCATTCTGCTTTTCTTCATGGGAGATCACCTGGGACTATACCATACGTTATGGCTTCATACCGTATGCCCTCTTTTCTTCGAGTAGAGGGTTTCTATTTGCTCATTCATGATTAAAATTAATGCACAACTGTCTGTGATTCCTGCCTGCGCTACTCATGACCATGATCACCGGCAACCTCTTACAACCGAGGAGCCGTCACTAACACCCTCCTCACATTCTCAGTGTTACCTCAAAACCCGGTATTCTTTTTTTTTATACTTCCGATCATTCGAGGCTCGCTTTAACATAACGGTTCGAGCTCATGTACAGAGGTTTGCTTTTCTGACTGTATCATTTTGAGGTACGAAACCGTCCTGGTGCCTAAGATTACCCACCAAAGGCAGGTGCCAGTAGTGCTGGCGCTTCTTTTATTTTAAACTCTCCGGAATGGCATGGCCGGATCTATTTCACAGATATCGCCAGATTAAACACGAGGCACCCTCCCCCCTCCCCTCTCCCACGTCCCTTTTCACAACAATGGGAAGGTCACTCTCCAAACTGATTATCCTTGACGACTGGCAATTATAATGATGATGATGGTGGTTAGTGGTGGTTGTGGTGGTAGTAATTGACGGCCGCCGTCATCCAAGCGAGAACAAAATGGGTCCTTTCTCGTCTGGAGGCACCGAGCCAGAAAGGGTGTAGCCTCCCTTCCCCATACGTTCATTCATATGTGCGCCCCTTGCAAACGTCTGATGCCAGGCTAATACCCCAACTACTAGCACAGGATTTATATTATTAGGGCAAGAGTCCTTGGGGTTAGTCTCCTCGTGTGTGTTCCCCAGTAGAAAGGGCAACTCCACCGTTACGTCTGCGGCTTTGAGGCAGGAGAGTGAATCAAACGAAGCACATAGAAAAAGAAGAGGCGATGACTGGATGACTGGATGATCTGTCATTTTGCATGAAGCGCGCGCCTGGCTTGCTATGTTGCCTTTCTTCCATCTTTTTTTTTTTTCAACGCCCATTTACACACGTACTCATCCTATGTGTACTGTATTGGGCGTTTGTTAGTACAGGACCCATCTATTCGTGATCATTGCCTAGCTTCCCTTTTATATTTATATTTTGTTTTTATTCCTCTCTGCATTAGATTGACCATGTTGATGTTATGCGGTTCAGCTCGCTCGTAGGAATCGTCAGAAGCTGCCATCTCATGCCCTTCCAAACCCTTGCAGTTCATAAACCAAGTATACGTTTCGGAGAGAGAGACTCGAAGCACCGCCTTTTACAACAACTTTGAAACACGATCAGCATGCAAAGGCAAGGCTGATTTGCTTATATTTCTTTCGAAGGCAGGCCTCGAGCCTCACGCGCACACACACACACAATTGGACCTGGACCTGGACTGACTTGAATCGGTTCGATGAAAAGACGAAAACGGGACAGAACTCAAGGTACCATACTAAAAAAAAACCAAGACCAAGGGACTTACCGAGCCCCTGGTAATGTGTGAGCTGTGAGTGTGAGTGAAAGGGTAGCAGGAGCAGCAGCCACGCATCGCCTCACGCCAAACACATACAACACTCCTCTAATCAATCGATCTGATCGACCCCGCGATAAGAAACCCCCTTCTTTCCTCTCTCCATTCCCCTCCCTTCCAGGTTCTAGGCAGTCAGTCAGTCCTTCTCTCTCAAAGCTTTGCATATTCTTACATTCTCGCATTCTCACATTCTTTCTCTTTCTCTTTCTCCCTGTCTCTGTCTCTGTCTTTGTCCTTTTTTTTTATTTGATCTACACTGTTTTTTACTCTTCACTACGGGGGAAGGAGGGTGTCTCGAAAGAGTCGAGTCATTAATTTGAAAACTTTCATGATTATGAAGGGTACTGTAGTGATGGATGGATATACATACTTACACGCCACGTTCCCCCTTCCCTCCCCCGCGCCTCGCGTTTTCGAAAAGCCTCTTCCAATTTTTCAGTTCCAATACTTCCTCTTTACTTTCTCCCTTTGCATGTGTGATGGTAGGAAAGGTGTGGATGTATGTATGTATGTATGTATGTATGTAGGGTATGTCTATCTCTCTATCTCTCTGTTGTTTCGCACATATCACAAATCGTGTACCAAAAACCCGCCGCCATGATGCCAACGCATGGTTTTAAGGCTAAAGAGCTTCAGCTCCAAAAAAAGTCATATATATAACAGCACAATTGCTATTTATGAAAGAAAAGTTGATGCGGGTGTTGAGCGGTGTACATGTGTGTGCGCCGCATGTGTGTGGGAAGGGACGCGTGGTGGGGGGGGGGGCGCGCGCGTTGGCTGGATCACTGGAGTGGTTTGAACGGCGGGGAACATCAACAACGTGGCTTTCATCGTTACGAGAGAACACACAAAATCTTTGATTCCTTTGTTCGCGGGGAGGAGCGCGTGTATCTCGCGTGTTAAGCGTGACAGAACAGGGAGCCCTCTCTGAACTCTCAACCGTCTTATGGTGACACGCCTGCCGGAACATAAATTCCCAATTCCCAATTGCGATTCCCTAATTTTTACTGCCCAGCAGAAACGCAAAAAAAAAAAAAAAGAAAAACGAAAAACGATGATCGTGTGCGTGGCGTTGTTCTTTTTTTTTTTTTATAAAAAAGTTGCATGTGCACGTGTGTGAGAGAGGAATATAAAAAGGTATGGAGGTGCGGAGTGCCGGCATTATTTACGGGAAACAAATGGCATGCGCTGGGAAGTCGCGCTCTGCCAGAGGGGCAAGAACCTGACGTGTTTTATTTTCCCAGCTGACAGCTAACATCCGACCGTCATTGTCGAGTCACCCACAGTAAGATTTGACCGTCAGCTGACTTGAAGGAAGGTTTATGAATCAACCCATCCCTTTTCTCTCATCTCGCGTAGTCGTCTTATGATCATAGGGCCATCGAAGGAACCTTCTTCTGACATCATGAAATCCCCGCATAACGATGATGGAGGTCGGAAGCCCCTTCATATTATCATATATTTCAGACTGGCCAAAATGATCCATGCGATTAGTTAAACTCCTCTTTCTCGAAAGATGTTAATCATCTGGAACGACGTCAGCTGGACCAGGTTAAATGAAAAATGACATAAAGAATCAGAGTTGTGACAACGCCTACACCTGGAACCCTGTCTTGTGTGCGGCGTAGGGCGGGAAGCGGGAGCCCGAGTCCAGTTAGGCACTCGCAGATGGGGGGAGGGGGGGAAACAAGATAAACGATGATGCTCCAATCACCAGGGAGCAGTTCTCAATCCGGGAATAGATACGGCGACGAAGCGGCCCCTGAAAATGGGGGAAGGACCGATGGTCGGTTAGGTAGTGGGGTTTCGGGCGATTTGAGGAGCGGGTTTGGTGGTGGGTTGCCAGCGAGTGAGTGAGTGACCCAGGTTATCTCAAAGGCGTTCCGCGTTCCGTCAAGGGTCTTTTAAACTCTCGATGCGGAAGGCGACACGCATGCAAGTGCGGGAAAGGGAATGACAGCAAGAGTGAGCGTTGGTATACTCGAAACAGATGTTTCGCATGACGCATAAGTCAAGTCGGATTTGTTTTTACATATTGTGACGGGACAACAAATAGCAGACTCTGATCCTTTCCTCATGGCATTGAAGTTCATCGCTTTGCATGCTGAAACCGGGATACGGCGGAAGCAGAATAGTATTTGGCAAGTCCCTTAACCTATGCCCATATCATGTGTTAGCGTTGCTGATCAGTGGCCCCGCTTCTCATCACCTTTGGGGACCTGATACCGTCTGGTCGGTACACATCTCGAGTCATATGTTTGTTTGGACCCTGTCAGACCATGTGAAAAAAATACGAGTTTAATAGGTATTTTCGTTTCATCGTAAGCAATGAAATAATGGCATCTCGCAAACCGTTGTTAGCGCTAGCGCCACATTAGAGATGCTCACAAAAGCAGCGATCTACGCCAGCTGACAAAAGACCAGCGCTTGACCCAGGACCTCGATCATAGGTCATGGGTAAAGTGTGGGGTATAAGCGCTGGGGACGAAGCCTGGGCTTGAGATGGGGCTGAAGGTCTCGAACGAACGGGAAAATTGGTGGAGACTCGCAGCGGGGTTGAACACAACACAGCGATACCAAGGAGAATACATTAAGTTATAGATTGACGTGTCCCAAGTATTGCGTCCGCGTAGTGTATGAGAGAAGCCAACTTGGCGGAGAAAAGAAGAAGCGGATCCAGGCGCACGAGGGGACGCCGAGAGATATCCCGGCGAGGAAATTCCGTCGCTAAAAAGTCGGTCGAGGAACGGGGAGCCGGAGACACTGCGGAAGAGACAAGTAGTAACAAGTTGAGCGGAGCGGGTCTAAACCTTTGTGGCATTGGATTCACTTTCACTTATCACTCACTTTCACTTTGGATGGAAATATCTGTGTGCCAGATGGAGGGGCGTAGAGCGGTAGCTATATTCATCGAGGCGCAGAAGGGGGACTGAGCCGATTCAAGGGATCAAAGGTTCGGACTACCCATTACGAAAAAGGCCGGAGCGCGGGTCCGTTTCCCGAGGAAAGAAGAGGGCGCGTGAAAAACGGCGGAAACTGATGAGTTGATTATCCCAACCGGTCAAGAGGGTGACCCGCAGATATACCGTTCGGAAAGCGTTCAGATGTGATACCTACATGACCCGGATACGACGTCCATGTGCCCCAGCAAGCAGGGATGAGAGATAATTAAAGTGAAAAGAACAACTGACGGACCTGAAGGGAGGGGGAGATAGTTCGGGACGGGGACGACTTGGCAATGTGCTCGTTGCAATGAGTTGACCCCCGACCGTGGCCCACGTACAGATATACTCGGTGCCACAATCAATGAATTGCTGTACTCGCTCACTTGAAAGAAAAAAGTCGACTTTGTAAGGCGGAACGGAGGTTACAAGGATAGGAAGAGTAAGCTGAGGATTTGGAAGTGTGTGAAGTGTGTGAATATTGTTGAGTCTGGCCTCGTTGAAAACACGTTGAGAGTGTTGAACGAAACGGTTCAGTTTGACGAATCGCCCGGAGATAATATGTAATAACGAAAACGAAAGGAAAATGAAAATGAGAAAAAAGAGGAAAGAGGAGGAGATACAACTGACTTTTCCTTTTCTTTCCTTTCGACACATCTATAAAGGCCTCGGCCACCCCTTCCCTCCCATTCTCCTTTTCCCTCGCCAACAGCGCGTTCCGTATTTTCCTTTGTTCAGTTCAATTTCTTTCTCTCTCGTATGACAGAATATACCACTGATCCTGAAGCCATCGCCCATTATCTTGCCGCTCGCGCTCGTACCGCTAATTGGGTAGACTCTTTGTCTGGCAAGACCCTTGTTGCACCTTTCGTACCACCTTCTCTAGTCAGCGATACTGATGATGGTCTCAGCTCTCAAGATTCTGATGGAGAGAGCAGTCATTCACTCCCGCCACGTATGGTTTTAAGATATCCCGATGGGAGACCTGATGTACCAGTCTCGGGAATTAAGCCATGGTCACCACAAAGCCAGAAGCACGCATCACCCCCATATCACTCTCGTCCACGAGCTGGTTCTCATGGCTATCCTCCTTCAAATCCTAACATACATAGTCGCGCCCCTTCTCATACCACCCCTTTGTACATCACCCCGCCTCCGCCAGTAATAGCCACCCAACCAGAAACGATCCATGTCCGCCCATCCCCGACTGGCCTTGGCCCACAGCTAAGCCCAAACTCGTACCTTACGCCTGAGACTCACAATTCCTCTTCCATGCCCCCCACCTCCCGCTCAAGATCGATGCGCTCGACGCCATCTTCTCGACCACCCCCTGTATCCCTGCAAATGATCTATAGCCCTCCCCCACCTTCTTCACAATCGCATAGTGCTCCAGTATCGCCCACATATGAGAGCTTTCAGCCCGCACAACAGCCGCCACCTGTACCGCAGCCACCTGTACCGCAGCCACCCATCGTTTCGCCTTCTCCGATCTATGGCTTCCCCTCCCCTGCATCACCGCACGAGCCCCCACCGGTAGGTCCGCCGACGCATTCCCGAACGCAGTCCCGCACACTTTCATACTCCAGCAATCACTCCCATCCCCATCCTCAAGCGATCCAACCGAGTGGGGCACCCGGTTCTTACCCTTCCAGCTCGGCGCAGCGTCCCCGGCATCACTCTTCACGTGCCGGCACATCTCATCCGGATGCGCCGCAGCCCTCCCACGCTGGCTCACAAACCGGTTCTCATATCGGGGGCTCAAGTTTCAACAGCGCTTCTGGATCGCGGCGGCATGGGCCCCCCTCCATCGTCTATGCACCTTCGGCACATTCTTCATCGTACATATACAACCCCCCCGTCATAACGTCCCGCCTGCCACCACCACCCCCAACGATGACTCATGCACCAGCTCCACACCATGCTCACCGCATGGCACAGTCCATATCCGACCCGACACCTGTAGGCGGTTCACTTGGCCGAAACAGTAGCCGAGGACGCTTATTTGAACATTTTCCGCGCACCCCCAGCCCGAATACAGCTCGGGTTAATGCCAAGGAATCATCGAGGAAGGACAAGTCGCGTCGCAAGGAAGGCGGTGGGAGAGGTGGTGATGACGATGATGACATCGCGAGTTTTAGTTCCGGGAGCACATACTACGTTATTCCGAGCCCGGGCCAAAAGATTAAGGTCGTGGTGAGTCCGTCTATCAGCAATTGATGCGTCAAATCGAAGATGAAAGCTCACAGCTATTTCCCTCGTCAGCCTCCTAACAGTATGAATGGGCTTTATGCCGAGCCCGCGTCCAAGTCCAAATCCACGCCAGCATTACAAAACCACCGCACTGTGAACGGACCGTATCTTCCCGCGCCACCCGCACCCCAACCCTTACGACCGCAGAAGCGGCCGTTCTTACAACGTATATTCCACCCACAATTCGGACTCGGCAGCGGTGGAGGTCTCAGTGCGAATGGCGCAAATGGCGGGTCATCATCAAATTTGCGGCGCGGGTTTCGGCGCTAAGTCCATTACGCGGCGGTTCGCTTTCGCTTTTTTTCTTTCTTTTTCTTTTTGGCTCGTGTGTTTTCCGATTTTCTGTAGAAATCCATGCGTTGCCAGCGTGTGGGTTACCTTATCATCATCATCACCATCATCATCTTGTTTTGGGGGAGGGTGTGTGCACGAACTCTTGAAATTGCTGCCACAACTCTTCATTTCCGTTTCGCTCACCGCTCGCCCCCCAATCACCGTTCATCCCTCCCTCCCCCTCTTTCGCCCTTCGACCTTCACTCCTTATGAACGCTATCATGTTTTTCATTTCTCGCTAAACAGCCGCAATCGCCATCCAAGCCCTGCACTTTTTGTACTCTTAACTCACGCATATCGCCACTACTCCGTCTTTCGCTCTGTCTCTTTGTACTCTGTTCTCTGTCTGTTTTGTCTCATGCTGTTGTCGTTCAACGTCTCTCCTTCTCAACTTGGGAACAATCTCTCACTCTCACTCTCTGTCTAATCCAGCATCGTAACCCTTCCCCCCGCACGCCTTTTTTTTTTTCCGAAAAGTTCATACACGTCTCTCTCTCTCATCACTACCTACACTCTCCAGGACAAACCCAAAGCAAACCAAAAAACCAGGTTCTCGAATCGAACTGCCACGCTTGGGGGTTCGTTGCGGCAAGCACGGATCAAATCACATCACGATACGATATTAACGTGCGCGTCTCGTGCGCCCCCCTCCGTATGACACGAATGTACAGCAATTGCTCTCTTTTTTTATCCATTACCTTTCCTTTCAATCCTTTTACCTCTGTAGACTAATTATTACCAATTGATGAACGATGGTTCATGACGCGTTTTACTTTTTTTTTTTGTTGTTATGTATGTACGAATAATAGAAGTATCACAACATCACACACTTATTGCTAGTACTGGCATGGTCCATACATAAGGCATCACCATCATGTAAACACCGGCGGTAAGCGAGAACAGACTCTTCACAGAAGAAATTATTTTATATTTTTTAAACCAAGGCGGTGAATGGATGAACTGAAATGAATTGAAACAACGTGGCGTGGCGCGTGGCTTTTGTGTGATTTAGATAGTCGTCCCATTGTCACCCATCAGTCGAAAACTGTGAGTTATTGCCAAGTGGGCACTTGCTGTAGCGGCCGGGTTTATTTATAATATTTCAAATTCATTTTTACTTCATTCATATATTCATATTAACCAGACCCACTGTCGGCCCTCCCCCACACACCCCTACCCCGGCGGTGCGCCCGCCCGTGCGCTTGCATTTATGCACTGTACAGGGATGTAGGTTCGAACCGTAAATGGGGGTGAATTTGTGCATGTGTATGGTATGTATAATGTACATACATTACCTTAATCGGAGGTGGAAGGAGAGGCACCCGCACCTCCCCGACAGCCATGATTCATCCAATCATCTTCACCAATCAATATGTATCTACCATTTGTGCATGCATGAGGGGGAGGGAGGCCAACTTGGTACTTTTATCCTAATTATTCTGTACCTACAAATCAAAAGGTTTTTCTTTTCATTTGTTGACAGGTAGGGTAGGGGTTCACACTACTTGAAAGGGTGTCCGAATCCGATGGACGGCGGGTGGTGCCGCTTCGTCCCGTCTCTCTGTCCGATTTTTTAATGTAAAATAAAAAATAAAAAGAGAAGGAGAGAGAGAGAGAAGGCATAACCACTTCCGAACCATCGGAGATGAATGAGGCTCTGCCAGTGGAAGGGCTGACCAGACAAAGTACTTTAGTAAAAGTAGTGATAGCCACGGTAATAATGAACTTGACCCTGAATCCTTGGCGGCAATCAGCCCCGGAATGAACAGTGTCAATCAGCCATTTTCCTTTCTTTTTTTAAAATTAAAAAAAAAAAAAACCAAAAAATCAAACAGTACCATTTGTTCGGGTCGGGTCAACTGAGTTAGTATCTATCTGTCTAGCAAAATGATGTAAACCTTATCAGCCTCTTATCAGCTTCAGAAATGCGGGGCTTACGCGTAACTTGAAGTCTGCCCAGATAAATTGATACGTGTGTACAGCAGCCGCAATGACGGCGATGAAAAAGCAATACGTTTACGCACCGGAAAACCTATCAAGACATGTTACACCCATCACTCTTTTCCTATAGTTCCCACTGCCCTCTAATCGGATCCAGTCTCTCACAAGCAGTCCTAGCATATATAACACCTAGATACTAGACACCTCGAGTCTTAGACTTGAGACTTGACCCCTGTGGGTTTCAGTACCTAATTAAACTGTGTTACCCCTTTTCTTTCTCTGAGTTGTCCTCCAAATAACCTTGGATGTCTAAACTGCTAAACATCTCCCTCAGAGATCTCGAACCACGACCCCCGATCTCGCACGCGATACGATCTGCCGACCGTAACGCTCAATTTGACAAAGCCTCATTATTTTATCACTCTACTCATTTGGCTTCAGTTATAGCCCAGCTATTTTTCCATCTAAGTTGGTAGTAAACATGTATTAGTTTCGGGAGGGCAATAATCATTGCTGATGAACTAAAAAAAAACTTTACTGACATTCGGTGATGACGGCACTGGCAGCGACCAGGTACATAAAAAATTACACAAGCTGTAAGAATGGTGGGGTCCCGCAATACGTCTTTAATGAGGGAGCAAGAATACCTCATCACACGAAGGACGGTGGGTGAGCCAGAGTGGCGACTCGGACTCGGATTGAACTTATCGAGATCAATTCAAAGAAAAGACACAGGGAGTAATACGCTCGGGATCACTTTGATCGAAGGGAATTATAATAGGACAAGCAAATCTCGCGCAAAGCAGCTAAGGAAAAGAAGATGTTCCGGTAAGCCTTCTGGTCAAAGTCAGGTATTTGGGTCTGTCCAAACTTACGGGGCGCGACATCCACGGATGGCACCTCAGGGAGGTCCTCCACGAACACCACGGCAAAGCCCCTAATACACGCCCGGGACATCAACCACATGAGACGTCGGACAAGGACACCGAAGGACTCACTTTGTCGAGTGCCAGTTGACGTGGCAATTAAGAATCCATGGGCCGGGGTTGTCCGTGAAAAACCGGATCGTGAGGTTATCGCCCGTTTTGCCCATGCTCACGACATCGCGTATCACAGGGTCAACATAGTTGTACGTGGAGTTTCCCGCACCACGAACGACGTGGAACGCGTGACCGTGTAAGTGGATGGGGTGCTTTAAAGTAACAGCAAACAAAGAGCATATGTCAGGGAACTACAGTTTACAGATTAGAAGGTTGCGTGGAGAAGACTCACAGGGCCGCCGTCGACACCGGCAGGAAGAGTTATCTCAACGCTCTTGTTGGGTTCGAGCTCGTAGATGCTGGGAAAAGGAGCGAGGTTCAACCTCTTTGCACCGGACAGGATCTGGAGCAGGACAGGAACATGTGGGGATTCATAGGAAACGTCATTAATGAGGAACTGTTTGGAGTCACTGCTCTAAAGTTTTTTTTGTTTTGTTTTTGGAGTCGATCCTGAAGTGCATTGCAATAGAGAGAGCGGTTGCTTACGAGTGTGGCGTTCAAGAATATGTGATGTCAGCCCCGTCAGGGAAGGGTTTTCCGGGCTGACTCATCCAATTTCAGTTTTTCTATGTTACTATAACACACATGAGTCTGAAAGATCAATATACTCACAACAGGTGTAGGTTCGAGTGGCTGGGAATGTCAAACGTGAGCTGCATAATTGAAGATAGTCATATGGGACCTACGTGGAGATTTGTCTCGACGAGTGGGAGCAAACTTGTCGGGATGTTCACATTAGGATCGGACAATGGATCCTGGATAAGGGCTCCTAAATATCGAAGGATGGCTACGTTAGTGAACCCGGCATAGCCCTTGTCCGATAAATTGGGTAGGGCACGGATCCCTGCGCGCATTTGAATTAAATTACCGAGTATAACACAGAGGAGAAATCCTTACAGTAATTATCAACCGCCTGATCTGCGGTGAGCTGTAAAAATACAAAGGCGAGGCAATTCCTCTATCAACAAGATCAACAAAATCGCCTTACGACAACCGAGTATCGTTGAGCTGTTCACCAAGCGTTAGTCAATAGATTGACAATTTGCATTGGCTTCGCTTACCAGCAAATATCTGGAGCGAATCAACGACCAGAGACTGAACGTTGTTACCATCAACCTCGATGATGATCAGTTGATGGCCATCAATCGAGAAAGTGAAATTGGGATCGCAAGATATGGACACAAGGCGGAGTCGGTAGCTGTTATGACGCGACACGTTATGTTTTGGTTCAACTTCTGTATACAAGCGGAAGACTAACCGCATGCCGGACAAAACATTCACGACAGCAAGTGGAACGCTAGGGCCGCCGGCATAACGACCAAGGCCGTTAATCAGGGTAGAGTCGAATACCCTTCAAGATTCTCAGCTCTGGAAAACTACCAAGGGGTAAAACACTTACGGAGCCAATGGCGCCAGCTTCGAGACGAAGTGATACCAATCGGCAAGGGTAATAACAGTGCTCTCTGAAAGTAAGAGGTCTAACGAGAACCCATTTAGAATTTGGTATTCATCTCACCGTCGTCAACGTCATACAGACTAGCCTGGGGGTCATTCGGATCATAAATGACCAAAGGTCCACGCAAACCATCACAGTATTGAGCATTGAAGTGGCTATGGTACCAGTATGTGCCCTAAAATAGTAGTAAAAGTAGTTAGCAGATATCTTGAGATTAGAGTATGATACAATACCGTTTGCTCTTTCGCACTGAATTTATAAAGAAATCTCTCCTTCGGACAATTGGGCACTGAGTAACGAAGGCAGAACCGTCGGCGTAGTTGGTAGTCCTCTGAAAGATACCGTGCCAATGCTGCAGAATATAAACATTTGACTTTTCACGCGAGCCGAAAAGATAATGCGATTCCCCACAATAGAAGTCGCCAGGTCCATGAAGCGATCTGTCAACCGATTAAAGACGTTAATTGAAAAATTATCGCCCTGGAGAGAGCGGCGTCAAAAATCAGCAGCTACAAGAATGAGCTTTAGCATGTTTACCTTGTTTGCCTTGATCAATGGACCAGGGAAGACACCGCCGGCGAGGACGGCACTACAGACGGGGTGCTGCCTTAGGGTTTGGTTCATAAGCACAGAAGATGGATGACTTACGAGCGTGGAAACCCATCTGGGGATATTTTTTTGTTGACGATTCGAAGGTCTGTCACGGGACCAAGGGCAGCGAAAGCCCTCTCTGAGATAACAGGGAGGAGTGCAAAAAAATAGAGAAACTGAAGCATGTATGACAGGAGAACTGTTGAACGAGGGGATCAAAAGCCTTAGAAAACTCGTGAAGGCTACCCATATTTTGAGGCATTTTATATCATGAAAACAGCCGCCCATGAGACGGTCTTCTCCCGTTAGAACAACAAAAGGTGATGATGGTGTCTATGGCCCATATTCATCTGATTTTAATCGAACCATTGAGTGATACCATATGGATTGATCCGGGACACCATAGAGTGACTGGCCTAGCAAAGGCACACCAGACAAAACTGCCGGTAAATGGACAAACAGATGTCGATATCTCCAAATAGTGACAGCACTGCAGGAATGGAACTCTGGGTCGCTTTCTCGGCTCCGGATAATGGATCCCATAGCTCGATACTACGTCAGTTCACAAACGAGAAATACTTACATAAAAATAAATAATCATATTGAACAAGAAACTCAACCTGAGGCCGCAAAGCCTCTGTTGCGCTGGCAGAGCTATATTTTTGTCCGACCCACATGGGAGGGAATCTATCAAGTCCAAAGGAATACCAGCGTATACCGATCCTAGAACTTGGGAAATCTTATTGGCCCTCTGCTTTATTACTTATACGGATATTAAAATAGTATACCAAGCTAGCACCTGTTGTCTCCACTTCTTCTATTGCAACTACAATCTTGTGGTAGGACGATCTACTGTCCAATCTCGTTTAATTTAGCTTCTAGCTCGGGCATTGGACGGGAAACCTCTTGCTGTCACCACTTCTGGCTCGAACCGTTTGCTCTCTTCTTCCATTACTTCTCTCAATAACATTTCTGACATTAATCGACTTTTTAGTTTCCGACAGACTCGGGTACTTACCATCTTACAGTCAGTTATTGAATGGGTAAGTGGCACACAGTATCAGAGAGACTAAAATCTGGTATGTGGTTGGGAATCACGAAAAGGACCCGTCTGTATTCCATGTGATACGCTCAAACGGACGAGCTTGACACCGCTCAGAGATGACTTACATTCTTCCAGTCCGTAAACTGATATTTAAAAGGTCACCTATTGTAGCATAAATTATCCAAATCCATCCTTGCGTGTCCTTATTTTCCTTTTGCGTTGTGTCCCATCAGGTTACTATGGGCCCTGGTGTCACCAATTAAATCAACAGAATGGAATCTTACCCTGCATTTTTTTTTATATGCACTGCCTAACACAATGGCTGATGACTCAAAGATCACCTACCAGGACTGCATGATGCATAAGTCACCTTACTCTCTGACATCCCTAAAGTAGTAATCTTGACACACGTCTGTGATTTGTAATACTATCTATTTTAAAAAGGAAGTTATCGTTAAATATTTATTTTAAAAAAGGAAAGTTATCAACAAAGTATCATTACAAATCAGTTGGAATAAGAGGAGGGAGGATGTTAAGCATTTTCACTATTAGGTTTTTGTTTTATAATTGATTTTAATCGCGCTTCAGAGCCTTGCCCGCACAGCTACCAGTACATAGTAACTACTGTTGTGAACATGAGAGAAGGTGGGAACCACCATGTGCGTGCAAAACCTCTTAGTAGAGGGAAACAAGAGAGACAGTGTGTAATAGAGAAGGAGTGGAGAGGGAAGAGATCCTGTGTGTTGGAGAAGAGAGGTGGAATTACCCATGCTACCCAACATCACCAATTCAGATTTAATCCAGTTCGCGAGGTCGTCTCACCAAAGGAGCCTTGTGAAGGGGGTAAGGTCGTCGCATGAGCAGAGCCAGTCTTTCGCTATTAGGTTGAAAATGATTGTCTACATGTCACATGACATTGATTTGTAGTGATATTTTGTTGAGATTGATCAATGATAACTTTCCTTTTTAAAATAAATATTATTACAAATCACAGTCGTGTGACAAGATTACCACTTTAAGGATGTCAGCGGTAGTTGGAGGACTTTCCCCTGATCAACGTGGACTGCACATGAAGCTACCAGATTGGCATATCTGTGCCCGACACAATCTTCAACCAGATCAAAGAGAAAGCCGCCGCAAAGGAGTTTGGGACGGACCGAAGAGCTTGTTCGAGAAATGATCAAGTGTCCGGTTCGCCACGCTCGCGTGTGGCTCATACCTGCGTACGTACTTGAGGGAGTCTGCATTTGAAAGCCAATAGAGAAGTCAACAGAGAAGCCAATCGTACATAATGATTGCACCGGTTAGTCTGATCATAATCAGATGGTCCCTTTTTTTTTTCTATGCCTTCAATTCGAGTCAGCGAGGGTATTTAGATGTGACTCACACTCAGAAACCCCAGGTGTGGGAATGGGGACTCAGGGCCAAGACCAAGGCAAAGGGTCATAAACAGCCTGGTCCTGTAGCCACTAACTACTAGTAGTCGCCGACATTCGTTAATTTAATGGTAAAGAACGGAATAAATGCTGGCACGTGATCGTTCGCGTCCGCGTCCACGTCCGTCTTTTAGGTTCAAGTTTGTGCAAACGCTCAGTTGGCAAGTCAGACACTCGGGCGTGTAAACTCGCTATCGATAATCTTACTCGCCCCCAAAAGAACCCTATCATTCCATCACATTCCGCTCGAGTGTCCAGAACATAGAATATCCCATTTAGACCCAACAGACAGTAAGTCATTCACAAGCCTCATCCTCGCCACATCCTTGTCTCACAGCATGCCCAATCCCAGTACCCCACCCAACTCCAACGACCCTCACCCAGGGAAAACACTCTCTGAGACAACCCCGTTGAAGAAGGATCTTCCAGGAAGTGAAACCCACAGCTCTCTACCTTACCTCAAAGCCTCAGAACGCTATAAAAACATGACTTTTGACGCTTCTGAAAAATTTGTCGGGCCCATGCCTATCGACAAATTCTTATCGGAATTTGTTCCAAAGGCACACGAACCACGACCAACAAATACGATATCATTTACCCAATCAACTGTTTCACAACACGAGAATGAATTTGCGAGTTCCTCTACCATCTGGTCGATGCATGATTCCAACGCTTACACCTGACATAGATTCAAGCAATCGATGCATCTGGACTTTGTCCTAACCTCAAATTTGTCAACACCACCACTTCACAGAAGGGACCATATCGCCTGAAACCTGACATCTCCGTTTATTCTGGCAATGGGATTGGCCCTGACAACCCAAACTCACTCGATTGGCGAGCGGTCGACTTGTGGATAGAGAACAAGGGCGAGCGCAGCGACATATTCCGCACTCACGCAGAGATGAAGAAAGCCGAAGAACACGTAGAGAGTCACATACGATGGACAAATTCTGCCTACAAGATCTGCGGCCAGTTGCTCGCCTATGCATCAGCGCTCCACCGTTCCCAATTCCGCTTTTTCTCCTTTTCTGTCATCATTTTCAGTGAATCCGCTCGCCTACTTAGATGGGATCGTAGTGGTGTCATCTACACCGATGCATTCAAATGGGCCACACAGCCAGACACCCTTTTCGAATTCTTTTGGAGATTTAATTTCCTTTCTGATGTCGATCGCGGTTATGATACCACCGTTACCCCTGTACCTGACGACGACGCCGAAGTGGCCCTTTCTAAACTGAAGACCCACCAGGGATTGGGGGGTATTACGAAGACGGATCTTCACAAGTTCCTTGTCCGCGACGACATCAACGGAGAGCTCAGATCCTGCATCACACCAGGTGCAGTGTGGTATACAGAGGCCCTTTTCGGTCGCTCCACTTTTGGTTACATTGCTTATGATGTAACAACACGAATCTGTTTACCTGAAGGATTTCTGGCGCACCGATATTCCAGGGATTCAAAAGGAAGGAGACGTATATCGCGAATTGCACGATGCCCAAGTTCCCAACATTGCCAAGTTTGGAAGAGCTGGAGATGTCCCTTTGTCGCCTGAACATACTGATGTCGCCTCGTTTACCACTCAGAGAACAAGGACCCAGGACTATGTGAAAAGGCCAGGAGGAGAACATGATGGTGTCCTGGTCAACCATGTGTGGAACCATATGTGCACTACCGATTGGTGTTGGAGACACTTGGGAAGCCTCTGAATACATATAAGTCGACGAGGCAACTGTGTGAGGTGATTCGGGATGCTATCATAGGTAAGGAATATGATTTATTATATGTGGTATACACGCTGAAGGATGGTCACAGCTCACTCTGCTGCATACGAAAGAACTGAAATATTGCATCGGATGTGAGCGCGGAAACATATTGATCAGTGATGAAGGATGTGGGATATTGATCGACTGGGACTTGTGTAAAAGGGTTCGCAAAGGTGTGGAGGAGAAGGCAAGACAACATTCACGGACAGTAAGTATGATGATTAATGGATGAATGGATGAGAAGCTAATGAGGGCAACGTGTAGGGGACATGGCAATTCATCTCAATATGGCGGTTACTGGAGCCGTCGCTTAGGCGGCATGAAATTTGTGACGACTTGGAATCGTTCTTTTGGGTTCTTGTATACCAGATTGCCAAGTGCCGGAGTCCTGGGAAGACTGATACGTCGATGGCTATGCAATTGGTG
Source organism: Multifurca ochricompacta (assembly GCA_022496185.1). Taxonomy (NCBI): domain Eukaryota; kingdom Fungi; phylum Basidiomycota; class Agaricomycetes; order Russulales; family Russulaceae; genus Multifurca; species Multifurca ochricompacta. The sequence goes on along the minus strand of WTXG01000034.1, from coordinate 116,406 downwards.
TTTGATGGTCATTCGGTCGTGGGTAGCGACAATCTCGTCAGGGGTGGTGTTGGAAAATTTTACTTCCTCAGAGGTTCCCATATTCTTCCTGACACCATCGAATGGCTCGCCGCAACTCCTTGCAGTGACATAGTCGAGGAGTTGCGCACCCTTTTCTGTGATCTCTATCTCCATGTAGTCCCGGAGTACGACGGATTCAAGGCCAGGAAACAGGAAATCCTGGCCAAGCAAGAGAAACAACCACGAGTTCAGGACGCACGCAAAAAGCTTAGTTCATCTGACTGGGTATTGAGCATCTTTGACAAGCACCTTGCCACTAGATGGGAAGTGGACGACGACGGTAGCTTGTGCAAGGACGAATTTCGTTTAGACTCATCGGCAAGCAGGAATCGAAGGAAGCGCAAGGCCTCAGATGGCGATGATAATAGAACGACCGATGAAAGGCGCAAGGGACACTTTCCACCGAGTTCGAAAAAAGAGAAAATGGCTGTGCCTGTGATACAAGGTAGCCGTGGTTCCGCTGCCACTGGGAGTTCCAAGGCACTCAGTAGACGTTCGTAGTGGGTGGGGTTTGAAGGACGCGTTGCCCTGTTTCGATGTCCACCTTATTTCTTTATGATACTCGCTTAGTCCTCTCCGTGCACGCCCCTTTGTTATAATAGCTAGTTTGTTTAATGTATCTTTGAATATACAGGTTGAAGTGATGGTCTGATAGACGGTGATAGTTGTGAGTCTGTCTGAAGCTGAGTTGACAGTGCTATTGACGACTTGGCCATCTTCATGAACACAAAACATTACACGGCGCCATAGGGGAAGTTCCAGACCATACAGGCCATGAGACTGAGGAGCCTGGATGAGCGTAGTTGGGACCACGGGTCCGAGTCTTCCTTGATGAGACGGGCTAGTAGCGACGGGATAGTTTAGGACCGGACAGCCGGACACCTTTGATCGTGATAAGATAATCTAAAGTGCGTCCATCAACTGGAGACAATTCCACATTGCATGCACAACACGTTCCTTTGTATTAATTAGTTATGTTTCTCTCCTTACTGTCATACTCTTTTAGTAGTATATAAGGACTCTATTCTGTACACGCGTATTGACACTGGATCTTTGTGTTCTCATGTCAGACAGTGCCATCCCCTGTGGTTACCCGGAAGATAAATGTGATTGTTAACTTTCTTCTCTCTGTCACTGTTCACGGTAGATTGAACACTTTGGATGTCTGGAAAAAGAAAGGATGCGGAGGTATTGCGCGATGCTGGATGGGACAGTCCCAACGAGACGAGATAAGATTGGGATTAGATGTGCTTGGTAATCATTTATGTGGGTTGCCGCACACTGCCCCAACCGTTACCTTAATCATACACAAACACCTCTCGAATTGTCGAAGGTTACCACCTTTTCATGCCCCTCTATGCCCTAAGTCTAAGACCTCATCTCTGGAAAGAGAAATTGAGCCGATGCCCTTCCAGGGATCACCTTCCCTACTACATTGACGTCTACGGCAACGATAATGGCTCAAAGGCTTCACGTCTCGTCCTCCATCTGAATCTGGACACCTGGACAATGTTCCTCGAGCGGAACCCTCGCTTGCCTAGGTCATCTCCTAGTTCAATCTTCGACTTCAACAATGGTACATGCATCTATTATTTCCTTCCTTCCGTCTAGTCGCCTATATCCGCATATCCGTAGACGAAGGCGCAAATGGTAATGAGTCGAAATCCACTTCAGGCCATCCCAAAGTAGGACAGATTGACCTGCGCAATCACCAACACCTGTCTAGTAGCCGCGCGACTTAGGCGACGCCTCGAAGCGTGTAATAAAGTGGATTTCAAGGAAGAAGAAAAACGCCAACACATCAGCTGGGCAACCACTCTTATGTGGCCCTTGCACCCCTCACGCTTCCTTCTGCCACAGATGCGCCACCTGTTCACGGTGCAATTGCCGTCAAACTGGCATTGTTGAACGAGGGCGAAATACCCTGAATGATGCCAAGATTTACTGCGCATTTCCGTGCGAGCTGCAGGAGGACCGCGGTGCCCAAATCTTATGGGTACTACCAAGCTTCTCAGGAGGCATTCAACGACTAACATCTCGTCAGTGAATTCACCAAGACTGAGCGGAAGAAAATTCGCACGGTACTTCAACATGTCAGCGCATTCGAACACTGCGGTGAGGAAATCGACCCGCTATTTGGGAAAGAACGACAGTGCGTACAAATTTCTTTCCCCCAATATGAAACAGATTGCATCTTCGACGTGGAAAGTAAACATAGCAACAAAGCAACAAACGGTCTGAAATCGGTGTTAAAAAAAAAACAGGGAACCAGTATTAACGCTCTTCAAGCGCCTACACGAGGCCAACGTCATCCAGGGCTCACCTTCCCGACGGAATATCGTCGTGCAGCCTGGCCCGTTCACAGTGCCGAAGGAATAACGTTCTCTAGACAATCCATCATACCGGATCCTCGACCTTGGCATTGGCTACGAGCACGCCAAAATGCTGGCCGAGATGACATGGGCACAAGAATGGCTAAGCCGCTTTGACTATTGGTAATGGGCTAGAACCTCAAGACGAGAGAAAGACAGCGGTGGTGTGGTGGTAGTGGGTGAGCTTTGAAATCTGGCTCTGTCTATCTTGTTTTGATAGTGCACAACTGACTTGGACGTGGCCGAGATCGCGTAGTCGCAAGCTGGAAGAAACTGTGTTGGAGCAGATAACCAAAGCTCTTTCCTGAGTGAGGGACATCGAGTGATGGGAATATTTAATTGAGTGCCTTGCGCTACAAGGCACTGAGCAGATGCTGAGCCGCCTCAAAAGCCTACTCGATATAGGGCAAATGTTTATATGACAGCCCTCATCTGAGCTATTATTGTAGTATGTGAATATCCATCTCTGGAGAGCCCCTGATAGGAACTTGAGGACGTTTGATCGTGTAAACTCGGTTATCGTAACAGTTCGAGTAGGACGAGTAGAACGGATTGGCGACAACTTCCAGCAAGGTGATCCAACTTGGGAGCCATCTCCATCTTGATGAGTTGCGAGACGAAAGGGTGAGTCGGACCTCAGTGACCAAGAATTATCTCAGTCACGGTTTATGTAGAGCTCCACTCCGTGTAAGTCTGACTCAGACACACTCTCACCATGGCCACAGCACTCACCCTGTTTTGTCTTGCTATTGATAACCAAAAAGATCCCATTGGGGACATCTTCAATGTTGAAATCCAATTAAATAATTTTGTCTCAAAGCTGCAAAAACTCATCAAGGCTGAGAAACCTCACCAGTTGAGCCATGTTGATGCAGATCAATTCATTATGTTGACACAGTCAGGTGCAGCATGGTGCAACTCTGCATGACCTTAGTATAGGAGGTTATGTACAACTATCTTTGTAACTCAGTGGTTAGAGAACTGGACCCAGCTTGTCTGGGGGTCTTGGGTTCAATCCCCACCATGGCTATACTTTTCCTGACATTGAATGTCACTTGATTGGGGTTCTGAAACCTCAACACTTGTGACTAAGTATGCTCAGCTATGATGAGAGGGTACTTCTGGTTTGCAATGAATATGACATTGCCTTTGGGTGATGGAAGAGAGATTGTTGAAATGTTGGACATCTCATTTAGGGGGTTTCATTATCACAGGCCAAACAGGAAGATGGACTGTGTTGATAATTGTGCACTTATCAGAGCAATGTGCTCACATTTTCCTGTTTGGCCTGTGATAATGATACCCCCTAAACAGGATGTCTGATGATTCAAGTGACATCTCCTCTATCATGCCAAGAGCATTGTTGTATTCTTGGTGAACCAGAAGTACTGTCTCCTTAAAGCCAAGATCATTTAGTTGCAAGTTGGAAAGATGATTTGTGGGCAGATAATTGACGTTTTTATTCAACTCAGGAACATGGAATGCTGCAAGCAAGTGGTTGAAGGGGGTGTTCCATAAGGTTCTATGTAGATGCTCAACTGCCTGATGAACTTGTTTCATATCATGTTTCTGAGTATCATCACCCCATTCAACCCCTGGTACATGGCTGTTACAATGATGAGTATGCTATTCTGATAAGTGTGCAAATACCAACCCAGGAAAAACATAGTTCCTGTTCTATCTTCTGTTTCACAGTCTGTGTAGTGGCCAGCCTACAGCTTTCCAAATCCGCCTCACCCGGTGTTAGAGCGAGAAATCGGGTTCACCTCCAGATGGAACATGGGCCCTTGTCGATTTCAATGAGGAAGTTACCATCCCATGCAAAACCTTTCTACGGTCTTTCCAGACGCGAACGACTTACGTGGTGCAAACTACCTCTCCAAAGGTAGACCAGTGGAAGTCTTCATTCAGTTTTATTTATTTTCAAGGAGTGTTTTCGTTCCAGCTAAGGATTGCCCGTTGGTCAAACAAAAAGTGTATCAATATGCATCCAATAAGACAATTTTTATTATTATTGGGAGGTGCAATTGACGAATGCAATGGTGATATATACATGATGTACAAAAGGGAGCGGAGCGGAGGGGGAGAGCAAAGACTAGGAGATTCGAAACGGGCTGTTGATGTTGGTGTGAAATCAAAGGACGAGCGTGGCTGGCACGTCATATGCGATGACACTCGCCCACCCTGTGCGAAGCGACACGCGTGTCTAAGACGAGACAGGATTCCAGCGGTGTGATCTTCTTTGAGAATAAGATGGTCGAGTTGAGTGGACTGATGTTGGTTTGTTGTCCGGAGGTGGAGGTTGATTCTAAGATGGATACTACGCGACTCGCTCATCTCATTGGTACATCATGTGACACTATTACCACTTTAGGAATGTTAGATTTCTCGCTTTTCAGAGACCAAGCGGCAATAGGTCTTCTTTGCGAGCAGTTGCCATATCTCAGCAGCTCCAGTTTCCCTCTCTCCTGTACCACAAGGGTCATACTAGTTTCTTCCACGTGTATCCTTCCGGTCTTTGGTCGGCCATTGCACGCCAGTGGGCCAGTTGTATTGTCAACCAACTTATGACGTCAACATCAGAGTTGGATTATTTGGCTCGACGATGGATTTATTTGTCCTTGGTCTGGTCCTAGTCTTGAACAATTCAACTTCCCACCTTTACTTCAAAACATTTTCATTCCCTAGTACTAAGTTGCAGAGCGACTACTATTGATGCACGGTTCTTTCCATGTTACGCTGCTTCTGGCAAGCTTCACTTATGCTGTCGCGATCACTGGTCTGACTCAGGGGACATACCCGCGCCACTTCCAAGACAAAATGCCGTGCCAGAGGCTTTCTAAGTGGACGGCGGCGTTAGTTAAGCATTACATTGGATAGTTGGAGGTCCTGTGTATGATCCACAGCCATTGACAACGCAAAATTGGCGTTCGTTCGTTGAATTTTATTTTGTACCAATGCTGATTCTCACTTGCAGTACGCGAGCTGGGAAAAGCCGAATATGTTACCAATTTTAGGAAGCTCAGGTGGGTTTTTTATGTGTGTCAACCCTTGTACGCAGTTCGGAGATTTCTTCAATGGTGCTCAGGTGAGGGAATGTCTCGCCGAGAAGTTTGGACGTGTCCCTGAGAAAATTCGTGCCTATGGCCACAGGTCATCATTGATACATTCATCTCATCTGCAGAAAGTGTGTGACCAAAATTCTTGTGATGTGATATATCTGATGAGTTTCTGCATCTGATGCTTCTCATAGCCAAGTGGTTGAAACAGAGTGGAATCGTCTTACTTCTCCCACATGGCCTTGATGGTGCTGGCCCAGAGCACCCCTCTTCACGACTGGAACGTATGCTACAGGTCAGTTTCTAGGCATGTGCGAGGGACGGAACCTTGACTGACTTGAGGCACGTAGATGACGGATGACCGGTATGAACCCATCGGCCCATTGCGCCGGGGTCGTTGGAATGTTTCCATCTCTTTCGCCGGAAGATCAAGCGGAACTTTTGCAAACCGTTAATCGTAGCTGCGCCTAAAGGTCTCTTGCGTCTTCCTGTACGTGTTGTGTGTGGTTCACGCGCACTTTAGCGGTGATGAGGAAGTACCCCCCCGCTCCCGAGCCCTCCCATTTCTAGTTTAAACAATTTCATGCCATCCCCGCCAAGAAACTGGGCAACACGGTATATGGTTAGCTAGTTAGCTGGCTGGCTTCACGATCCCAATCCCTCGAATATAGAACTTACCAACGCCAGGCGCAGGCACAGCGTCCACACGACGTCCATGATACACGAGCGGTTTCTCGAGGATATGAGCAGCGCGCAGGGCAACATGCGGCCACGCCCCCTGGTTGCGAGGTTCCTCCTGCACCCAAAACACCTCGCGCGCCGTCGCCCCGCCGAGCGCCTCGCGCAACTCCTCGAACGGGAACGGACATAACGCAGCACGGGTTGGAACGTGCATGACCCCTCAACATCGGACAACGGGGAAGACACGGCCTGTCGGATCAATCAACCAATGAGCGGGTGGTTATGGTATCTAAAATAAAATACAGTGTACAGAATCGTGATTAAACTGTCAATGGGATTGGATTGACTGATGCTGATGATGATGATGAAAGTGATTTTCCCGACGACGAACCATTTAATTTAGCAAAATTTAGCAAACTCGTGCTGTGAAGCAGATGGTGCAGACAGCGACATCTCGTAGTGCTCCCGGGAGAGGATGGCTCTGATGCGTCGTCGTCGAGCGTGCCACGTAGCGCTGGTGGCGGTGGACGTGGTGCTATACACTCGCCAGGTTGGTTGACAAGCGGTGACGGTGGGAGACAGATGGCACGCGAGACTTGCTTATGTTGAAAGGAGGATATGCCGTGTGGGCTCGCTGCTTGTCAGATTCCATCGCTTCGAAAGGGGGTAAGCCTGCCGGAACATTTCCCGCAAGGAACAAGTCAAGCAGAACGGGCCGCACCAGACCAGTTTGAGAGGCGCCAGGTGGGTGAGGGAGTGGACGGCCGGGGTGATGGTATTGTTTAGTGATCAGATTCATCATTACCGTGGATAAATGAACAAGCTGCCGGGACGGTATGAGTTGGACCGGGTGAGTGAACGTAGAGCCCAATCAGCGACTCTGTGTCACCGATAGACACGACGGTATCCCTTCTTCGGGGATCCACGGATGAGGTGGCCAGTCTTTCAAATGATTGATTCGCAAGTGGACTAGGGTTTGGCGGTGCGAACGCGTGCAGCGCGTCAACAGATGGCCGCGGCGTTATGGCAGGCGTGCGCGCGATTCGTGCGTGTGCTTCAGAGAGCGTGGGACTCCCAAGTGGTACGGGGCCATCATCGCGAACGGTAACTCCAATACGGCCTTCGTGGCGCACAGGGGAGGGGCGCCTGCTCAGTAACATGGGAATACACATACAGAGCTTCGCGAAGCCGCCGTAATTGCTTCCGCCTAGCGACACCGTCACCCCCTTCACCTTCCCAGAGACTGCCAGCACAGTCCTTGCAAGCGCTATTGCAGCCCCCAGTAGCTACTGACAACCCTACGCGAGGTCGTAGTTTGCACGCCACTTCCTCTATGATCTGGGCCCCTGGCCGACGGTTCTCACCGGTTCCATCTCCCACCCGTTCAGCGACAACTCGCACGTCTCCATCTATGGTCTCACTGCAGTTTAGTATCACCAATATCGACTACGGCGTGGGCACCCCTGTAACTCCGGTGGCTCATGATAATCAGGAAAGCATTCTGGAGGGGGAATACAAAAAGCGGTTGGTTCTCACCCATAGTGGCAAGGACCTGGGGATTGCATTGTTAGTGGGCACGCCATGATTTGGCCTGCTTCTTTTCCCCGACCGCAATGCCAATCGCGTTGCACAGACACAATCGGTGATTTGAAGTAACTGCCACCATAAGTGTCAGCGTTTCGTATATACGTATATATAAACTCAATTTGTCGCGTGAAGGGTTTTGTAAGTTAATCGTGAAGGTTTATGCACCTCCTAACTCCTAACTTCTCCCAAACCACCATGACCACAACACTCTCCCTGTTTTGCCTCGCTATCGATACCGAAAAAGACCTTATTGGAAACGTCTTCGATGTTGAAATCGAATCAAATGATCTTGTCTCAAAGCTGCAAAAAATCATCAAGGCCGAGATGGCAAACCCGTTGAACCACGTCAACGCGAACCAACTCATTATTTGGAAGCTATCGACGCACCCGCCCATCGATCCTGCAAGCAATCGCAATGAGATCTCCACTGCGATCAAGGCCATCGTTTTTCCCTCCTTGGCCGTTCAGGAGCTTCCTCCTGCCAAGGAGCTCTCCCAATACTGGAAAACAATCCAGATAGGAGCCAGTTGCATCTCATTGTGCAAGTTCCATGTAAGTTTCGATCATCATCAGATTGCCACACATGTTTGACAATAATCCAGCGGTTGAGAGGCCCAAGAAGAGGCGAAAACTTGACGGCAATCAGGAATGCGATAGTGATCCATTTTTCGAGGCAGCCAAGCATCTGCATAGTACCATATGGAACACTTCATTCGACGAAAGAGTCAAAACACACTATGTCCCAGAGTTGGGAAAAAGCTTCAACTATCTGTCCACGGACTCTCTTTCAAAGTTGCGACTAAAGGATCTTGGCTTTATGGAGACGGTTCTTATGATCCGCCAAGAATACGATGACGCTCTTAACGTGATAAAGGAGACGTCCCTGAATCGTGAGACTTCCCGTATAGGGGGTATAATTATCACGGGCCAACCAGGAATCGGTATGTGTGTGTTGCAAATGATGAGCACGTTGCTCTGATAATTACCAACACAGGAAAAACATGCTTCCTGTTCTATCTTCTGTTGCTCCGTTTGAGTAGAGGGCAGCCTACAGCTTTCCAAACACGTCCTACGTGTTACCTCCTCTTCAACGACTCAGGTGTAGAAATACACACCCCCGAATCTAGTGCGCTTCCAGTTGGAACGTTGGCCCTTTCCGATTCCAATGCGCAAGTTGAAAAACCATGCAACGGCTTCCTCTATGCTAGCAACAAGGGAACAGCTTTCGTCGTACAAACAACGCCTCCGGAAGCTGACCGGTGGACGGGTTGGGAGAAGTATCATAACGGGTTTCTGTATGTGATGGAATGCTTCTCTTGGGACGAGATGCGTGTACTCGGGTCAGTTCAGTTTTTTGATTGCAAGTAGTGCTTTTGTCCCCTGCTAAGGATTTCCCATAGCACCTTACTTAATATCTCAGTGGAAACCCTCAAGAATAATTACGACAAATGGGGTCCTTCTGCGCGTACCTTGATCAGAATAATACGAACCCCTTCGTTCCTTGGTGGGCATGAAGCCTATGTAAAGGAGATCGCAAAAGATTTCGTTAAGGTTTTAGATGGCCACACCAATCTCATTGACGCTATGGGGGCCTGCCACAGACTTATTGCCATCCACCCGAGTGGTACGAGTCTTGGGAAGAGGGGAATCCCAATTGGAGAAATTGCAACAGAGCACCTGAATAACCTGGTTCTCGACGCCAGAGGAGGGCGCACTGTCGAGAAGCAGTTGGACTTTTACAACCTGATAAGCAGCCATAAACATTTCAGAGGTTCAGCAGGTTTCATGTTCGAAATGTTTGTCTTTACTTGGCTTTCTTCACAGGAGCACCCAAATGGGGAGGGACTGGATTGCACCGCCGTGGATTCCAATTCGCCATCATTGACTATCCCTGTGTGTGGGGGCTGGAGTCCATTCACTTCGAACCCCGAGGACCTGGGGGATCACGAGACGCCATTCTGTCTGAAGCCTGATGCCAAAACCTTTCCCACCATTGACGTCATCATTTGCACAAATGACCATCTCATTACAGTTCAGGCAACCATCTCTGGTACCCATAGCGCGAACCCGGAAGGGTTCAATCTGGTTTTTAATGGTCTTCCTGCGAAATTTCGAAATAATCGCACATGGTGTCACGTATTTGTTACAGACAAAGAGGAAAGTGCGCAAATGTTGCAGCATCATTGGGCACGCAAACCGATTACACTGAGTGATGAGGATGGAGAAAAGAATATTGTCATCCGCGTCTACTCTTGTGTTCTTAATCCGTGAGAAGTCATGAAGCACAAGATGACGAACAAGGTTTATGGTATGTAGGAATCGGCTATACATAGTCATTGAGACTTAATTGAAGAATATGAGTAGGAAGCTGAAACAGAAATGATGAGGAGGGAATTGATTCCAATGGGTCCAACGGGAACGTTTCAGGGGTACGGAATGATCGCCTGACAATGTGTTCATTCTGCTGATGATTATTTTTGTGTGACAGATGGACGAAGATTGAGCTGACCTTTATGGAGATGTCGTTCCTATACCTTCCTAGCAATAGGGAATTATGTAGCTTGTTGGCGCTTATCTCAATAGCGCTGTTGGTCAAACAAAAGTATATCAATACGAAGACATTTTTTTTTTGCTAGTTCAAGGGGAAGTGGGCTACATTACAATAACACAACGACGAATACAATGGCGATATATACATTGTGTAGTGAAAGGGAGCGGAGCGGAGGGGGAGAGCAAAGATCAGGAGATTCGAAACGGGCTGTTGATGTTGGTTTGAAATCAAAGGACGAGCGTGGCTGGCGTGTTACACGTCTGTGCGAAAGCGACGCGCACGTCGGCGGGTCGCGTCTAGAGTCTGGCGGTGGGGTCGTCCTTTCTTTTGGATTTGTGGAGTGAGAGGGTGAGAGGGGCGTTGGTACTATATGCGGTACATGCCTGTGGAAGAGTTGGTAAAGTAAGATGGTCGAGTTGAGTGAACTAATGTTGTTTTGTTTTACGGGGGTGGGGGCTGAGATGGATATGCCATTGGTAAGTCATGTGACAATATTACTGGGTCTTCTTTGCGAGCAGTTGTCATATCTCAGGCAGCTCCAGTTTCCCTCTCTCCTGTTCCACGAGGGCCATACTAGTTTCTTGTACATGTATCCTTCCGGTCTTTGGTCGGCCATTGCACGCCCGTGGGCCAGTTGTATTGTCAACCAACTTATGACGTCAACATCAGTGTGGGATTATTTGGCTCGACGATGGATTTGTTTGTCCTTGGTCTGGTCCTGCTCTTGAACAATTCAATTTTCCAACTGGCGTTTATACCATCTTCCCACTTTTACTTCAAAACATTTTCATTCCCTAGTACTAAGTTGCAGGGCGACTACTATTGATGCACGGTTCTTTCCATGTTACGCTGCTTCTGGCAAGCTTCACTTATGCTGTCGCGATCACTGGTGTTCGTAATCACTGGTCTGACCCATACAGCCTTCGTCCGAACCCGCTCTATCCATATCCTCGTTCTCCCGCAGCTGGGTCTACAGGCAACGCTTCTACCTCTGGCTCTCGCTTCTGGAAAGGATCGACCGTCTCACCTTCTCGTACTCGACCGTCTAAGCTCCGAGCGGCCCTGCGACGTCGCCAATATACCTCTGATGATGATACCGCACAACTGAACGACCTAGATACGAGGCCAACACCGATGCCAACGGGTGAACCTTCCGTTTTGACGACGGTTCACATCACGAATGAGAATGACTTTGCGCTTCTACTCCCCGTGAGACCCGGTGGTATGTTCCCGATGGCATGCTGCATCGCTCCGCCGCCCAAACGATTTTCTTCTCTCCTGAATAGAGCTCGTGTCTGAGTCTGAAGCGGATGCGCAATCCTTTTGCACCCCTGGTGGGAGCTCGAGTGAATCATGTACGAACACGATGCCAGACGGTTTAATCGCTGCCGCCGCGTTACAAAAGGCCGAGGATGGCTCGTGGATCCAGGTTTGTGATGATGATGATACATCTAACTGGATGGTTGGCGGGGTTTTGATACAGTTATTTTAGGTCACTGGCTGTCTTGACGCGAGCAAGTTTCACTTTGTGCTAAGTGACACTGGCGGGCAGCTGGACGTGCGCTTCCCGAATGGAGCCCAATGCACGTTTGGCGGAGAGGATGCCAGTTTTATTGAGCTGTACGTCTCGGCTTCCTGAGAGAGAAAAATTGTGCATTGTACTGATGTCTTGTCAACCCAGTGTCGAACCTGCACTGAATCGGTTTTGCCTACGTTGCTGTTTGAGCGCGAACGATCAAGTGAATTGCAACTCTCATCGAGACCGCACTGGCTGCGAGAATGCTATCCCAGGTACTTACAACTTTCCAGACCTCGGAGTGAGTTGCGCGTAAGCCGTGGCTACAGCTTTTGAAGTTATCTTTAGCTCATTGGTACAAATAATACACTGGCATGTTTGGTATTCTATTCTTACTTACATTTCTATTCACGCTGTTCATCCGAATATTTTGAACACTCAGCTAGATGCTAGATGATCCTCCGTTTTATCATACGTAACCTCTCCTGTCTAGTGACGTCGTCTGAAGGTGTGAGGGTGTTGCAGCACGAGGAGCCTGGAATTGGAAGGTACGAGACTCAATCACGTGATCACGTGAAATGAATGAACCAGACCTCTATCGTCAATTTAGAATTACAACTTGGAACTTGTGGTTGTACGGTTGTACATATAACGAAAAAAACCTTATCCTTCTTTTCTGATAAAAGGAAGAGTGTCTTGAACTATTATGCTCGTCAAGTCGAAACTCGACTCGCTCTCTCGTCGCTCGCTCTTCCTTTAAACCGAATCCCGACAAAAAACCATAAAATCACAACATGAAGGTCAGCAACCCCATTAAACGTAAAAAGAAAAAAACCAACAACTTTTTTTTTTGGCGTTGCACACAGGTTCTTGCGATCCTTTATAATTGATTTGATTTCAAGCCGTTAAGGCTGAGCCTCGTCTGTTGAGTACCGTCGAGAATGAGCTCGGTCTCCGTAAATGCGTAGAGTCTCGTTTCCATGAGTATATTGCAGGTCTTTTCCCTCCCTGTAAATTGGGGAGAACTCCTCGTCAATTTACTGAAATCGGATTCTCCAGGTGACCAGCTCCAACAACAGTGACTTCCAAAAGCACACAGTTAATGTAATATGGTATTTTTTTTTTGTGAATGAAAGGTTCTGATGATGAGTACGCTTTTTTGTAGACAGATCACTACTCCATTCCACCCAGGGGTATCTTACCCGCGACTTATGGACAAGGTATCCTTCGATTCTTCACTCTTCATTCTTCGTCCCCCCTCTCTCATTATGTCGTTTATTTCATTTCAGGCGAAAAACCTCAAATTTTGTGTTACTGCGGGCGTTGGCTCAGACCATATCGACCTGAACGCAGCCGTCGATCGAAAAAATCCAAGTGCTTGAGGTCAGTCATACATTCTCTGGCACGAATAAAATTAAATTCGCTCATTGCTCACTTTTTTTATTTTTTATTTTAGATGACTGGCTCGAATGTCGTCTCCATAACCGAGCAGGTGGTGATGTCCATGTTGCTCCTCATGTGCAACGTTGTGCCCGTGCACGAGATGGCGACTCGCGGTGATTGGCAGTGTCCGATATCGCGTGCAACGCTTTTGACCTCGAGGGCACATTGGGTGCAGGCCGTATCGGCTATCGTGTGCTGCAGCGTCTAGTCCCGTTTAATTACAAGGAGCTTCTCTACTACGACTATAACCCTTTGCCCGCCGATCCTAAAAGGCAGTCAACGCTCGGAGTGTCATTGAGGTTAGTTTTCTTTTATATAATATATTAATATATTATTTAATGTCATGTGACTCCTTTTTTCCTTTTTGGTATTAGGAATTTGTGTCCCAGTGCGACGTTCGTGTCCGTGAACGCGCCTCTGCATGAGAGCACGCGAAGCTTGATTAACAAGGGTCTGCTGGCCGAGTTCAAGCCGGGCGCATGGCTCGTCAAACAGCACGAGGCGCGATCTGCGTCGCTGAGGACGTGGCGGCGGTCGTGCGCTCGGGACAGTTGCGTGGGTACGCCGGCGACGTGTGGAACGTCCAGCAGGCGCCGAAGGACCACCCTGGCGAACGATGGAAGGACCGCTCGGGGCGGTAACGGCATGACACCGCATTTTTCGGGCACGACGCTCGACGCGTTATGTGGAGGGAACGAAGCAATCTTGCAGAACGTTTTTCGAGGGGATATCGCAGGGAACCTGGACAAGTATGAGAACGGTTCTTGTGAGTTTTAGAAGTTTCTTGGCCCGCATTTGCGTCGTGTGGTGCAATCGCTGACTGATGTTTTTTTTTTTGTTGTGATAACAGACGGTCGGCGATGATTGATTAGATTTTTGAGGGGAGAGACAGGGGATTGGAACACAGATTCGCTTGGCATGTCTGAAAGGCACTACTATTATCAGGTAGAAGGGGGAATCTGTGTGGGTGTGGGTCTAGGTCTGGGTCTATCACTATCACTCTTAGATGTTAGATATCTATCGCATGAATTGTTCTGCCCTCTCAACAGTAACAAGTACAAATACCGTGACACCGCTCCGCGACCTCAACTACCAAACCCGTGAGACCCGTATACCACACTTGTCACCCGTGCGTGCATCTTCAAAGGGCTTGCCTCGGCCTTCTGCAAAGTGCAGGTGGTCAGTCGGCGGCCAGATCGGTTCTGGAAAGGAAAGAACGCCGCTTTCAGGGTCGTTCATCGCGTAAGAATAACATCCTTTTTCTAAGGATATGAGAGATGGAACTCTTCGCTCTACATATGGGGTAGCGTGATTTGTTGACCGAGGGTACCGAGGGTCGTTCATTCAACCACCCCTTTCTCTTTCCTCTTCCCCTTCCTTTTTCTTTTCCTTTTCTCCGAACCACGGAACGGAAGGGGGTCAGCCGGGCTAGAATCTTTCTTTCTCTCTTTCTCGCTTCCTTTCTATTTGCTGCTCGGCTTCCTAAAACGTTCGCATAAATTAGATCACCCCTCTACCACCATACCGCACCACTCACACGACTACCATGGTCACCTCAGCTGCGAACACGAACAATTGGTACACGGAGCTTTCGAGCATTCCCGTATACGCTTCTGCACGATTCCTTTCCGACAAGGGTGTGTCGCTCATATCCTTTAGTCCCCTCCCCCCCTTTTTTTTTTCTTTTTGTTCCTGCGCACGCATATATATAACATCGCGCAATAGTTGTTCAGGTCATCTCATCCTCTCAGGACCACACGAGAAACGCAAAACGAAAAACGAACAAGGCGTTTTTCATCCAATCCAACAGATCCGATGGCTCCTTCACCGCGATCGCATCGCCCGCGCAGGACGTATCCCCCGAAGTCGTCGCCACGGCGATCTCGCCTTCGGGAAAATTGACGGCCATCCTTCGCGAGATCAACAACCACAACGGCCCCGCGGCGGCAGGAGGAGACAAGAAACGGTTCGTGGAAGTTTGGGAAGGTGAGAGGCTGGAAGCGTCCGTTAACGTAACCAAGGCACACAACGCCTTTTATACCGACGGTGCGCCCTTCCCTCCTTGCATTATACACTCCACAACGTGCGGCTTACCCGAAAGCTTACCCCTCCTTCTCCCCTTCCTCCTTCCTTTCCCTCCCTACTCCCAGACCAGCTCTCCACGCTCGCATTTTCCCCTTCCGAGACCTCGCTTGTATATACTGCCGAGGCTAATGCGCCAGAGAACGAGGGCGACAATCTCTTTGCCAAGTTCCAGTTTTTGCCCGATTATGGCGAGGGATACGTTGGGCGGAAACGCCCGACGCTTTTTGTCGTCCGTTGGGGGCAGGTCAACGCAGGGCCCGTTGGTGCATTGTCCGAAGGCGATCTGGATAACTTGAACGTTCCGACGGTTCGCAGTATATCTGTATCCGTTCCCGCGACGGCGACGTCCGATGCTTCCATCGTCTCCTTTGGCCAAGCTCAGTTCGTGACGGACGACACTTTACTCGCCACCGGTTTTGAGTATGGGAAGGATGGGAGACGACTCGGTATCTGGGCGTGCTATAATCGCCCCACCGCCATCTGGGAGCTCAAGCTGGACTTTGTGGCGCCGCCCGTCGACCCGGCGCCACAACAACAACAACAACTGTCACCGTCAGAGATACCGATCGTGGCCATTTCAGTGACAAAAATATCTGATCCCGCACGCTCCTCTTGCTCCGCGCGACCCATCCCGGGTTCCTCCAACTCCGTGTTCTGGTTCTCCCATGAGCTGGCGGTCCCCACGCGTCATGCTTCTCCTTGCACAAGTTCAACCTACAGACCCGGGAGACGACGACCCTGATACCGGTGGTGGACAGGATAGATGAAAAGATCATGGACGGCTTCGCAGGGCTGTACGTGGAGAATCTGCTCTCGCGCCCATTCGTCAGGCTTGGCGGAAAGTCGTACCTGCTCACGTGGACGAGGCAGGGCTCCAGGTTGGAGGTCATCCTGATCGATTTGGAACAACCCAAGAGCGTGGTACGCTTGACTCAGGCAGAGTCCGGCGAGGATCTCTGGAGCTGGTCTCCGCTGGCGACCGACGGGCGTAAGTGGGTCTTGGCGTCGAGGAGCGCGCCGACAGTCCCGAACGAGTTGGTCCTTGGGAAACTCGAGGAGTTGGGAGGGAAACCTAAAGTGATTTGGCAGGTCATCGAAAGCCGTCGCTTACACCCCGAGGTGAGTCCTGAAGAAATTCGTGAGAATGAAAAGAAATGTTGACCCAGGTGGGTGGGGTTGGTGTTCTGTCAAAGTGGAGAATGCTCTTCGTGAGCTAAGGGCCTCTGTGCTCCCTATACCTGATCGATACCCAGTGGAAACGATCTTGATCGAGCCGAAACGACGAAAGTCGTCGTCGTCGTCGTCATCATCATCATCATCATCGTCGCCTCAGCAGCCAGTGATGACCTTCATACACGGCGGTCCACATGGTCAAGTTCCGACAGTTTTCAACCCCGCGTTGGCATCGTTTGCGTTACAAGGATGTAAGGCGTCCCCCCTTCGTTCCTCTCAGTCTGACGAGTTCCTCTCTTTCTTTTCTCTCTCGTAGTCACTTTGAATGTGCCGAACTACACCGGTTCAACGGGATTCGGCAATTTCTATGTCCAGAAGTTGATCGGAAATGTGGTACTCTGGACGTGCAAGACGTCAAGGCCTCTGTGGATCACCTCGTCAAACAAGGTAAAGGCGAATACGGTCCTGGGAAACAATTCGTGACTGGTGGAAGTCACGGTGGTTTCCTCACCGCACACCGTAAGTAATCTGTTCTATTTTTTTTTTATGGATCAACACATTGCGGTTCGTCGCGTTTCTCTGAACCTCTGACCACTGACTTCTTTTCCGGGACGTCTTACTTCCCCCCCTCTCTCTCTCTCTTTCCCCCCGCGGGCTGGCAGTCATCGGACAATATCCGGAAACGTTCACCGCGGCCGTACTTCGAAACCCGGTGATCGTCAGTCAACCCTCGAGCACGGATATCCCGGATTGGTACATGTCCGAATTCGGGGTCCGGCCATCTGTGGAGACCGATCAGATGCCTCCAGCGTTGTATGCTCATCTCTACCCATCCTCACCGATCGCGTACGTGCAGGAGGTGCGGGCACCAGTTTTGTTGTTGGTCGGGTTGGAGGATCGGAGGGTTGTGAACGTGCATGGGAAGACGTACTTTCATGCACTCAGGGCTTTGGGAAAGAAGGTCGAGTTGCTCACGTTTGAAGGAGAGGGACACCCGTTGGACGGTGTTGAAGCTTCTAGAGTTAGTTGGGAGGTCACCGTGGACTGGTTTAGATGAGGCGCAAGGGGGGGGGGGGGGCGTTGGACGGGAGAAGTCCGGAGGTCCGGAATGGTTTGGTGGAACTGGAGTTGGTGGTGTGGTGAGTAGTGATGAAGGGTAAGGCAAGTAGGAAGTGGAAGTAGAAGTGGAATAACAACACTCTAGTTTTTTTTTTTCACGGGAGGAGTGTGTTGTGTACATGTGTAGGGTAAGTACGGTTGGTTTCAATATTCATTCACTTTATTTAGAAAAGACCAACCGACCTTTTTTAAATTTGTTAGTTTTTGTTTTGCCTACTGTGCACTCATTGCGATCACTCTAGACTGGCGTCTGATTTGATCTGGATCTGAAAAGCTCAGCAGAATGATCTTTTTTTTATATCTACCTTTTGAACTGAACATAAGTGAACTGATCCAGGTGTTGCAGAGAAAGGGGGGGGGGTTGTTGTATTCGAGCCTGCGAGTTCGACAACTTGACATCAACAAACGAATTAAATTTTTTTTTGGGGGAGGGGAATTTGATAATGGGTCGGGAGGGGGAGGGGGAGGGGGTTTAAGTTCCTCCCCCTTTCAAGTTGTTGTCTCTCACCCCCCATCACCCTTGTATCATCAATCGTCAAATGATTTAGTGCTACCCAGGGTACTAGTATCGAAGGATGTGTATTGTCATGCATTGTGAACTACCATTATGGGTAGTCTAGTGCCAGTGTAGTCATCCTAGTCATCCTAATCATTCTAGCAATGTAATCTTCCCATGTGTGACCCATCAAACGGACAGCACGCAGCCCTACCCAGTAACCTCATCACGCAGAAGGCCTCCTTTCATGTAAGTTATTTGGGCATTAAGGAAAAGACAGAGATATTGACCCGCAGTTCGAACGGCACTCGGAGCCTCTCGAAACATGGTATATGCTCAGCGATGTCACTCTGACGTTGACATCATAAGTTGGTTGACAATACAACTGGCCCACTGGTGCGCAATGGCCGACCAAAGATCGGAAGTATACATGTACAAGAAACTAGTATGGCCCTTGAGGAACAGGAGAGAGGGAGACTGGGGCTGCTGAGATATGATAACTGCTCGCAAAGAAGACCCATTGCCGCTTGGCTTCTGAAAAGCGAGAGCCCACCCAAATCTCCACGCTGACATTCCTAAAGTGGTAATATTGTCACATGACTTACCAATGGATGAGATGAGTGAGCGGCATATCCATCGTAGAATCAACCTCCACCCCCGGACAACAAAACAACACTAGTTCACTCGACCATCTTACTCTTCCACAGGCATGTGCCGCATATAGTACCAACCCCCTCTCACCCTCTCATTCTCAAAGAAGATTGCACCGCCAGACTCTAGACGCGACCCGCCGACGTGCGCGTCGCTTTCGCACAGACGTGTAACACGCCAGCCACGCTCGTCCTTTGATTTCAAACCTACATCAACAGCCCGTTTCGAATCTCCTGATCTTTGCTCTCCCCCTCCGCTCCGCTCCCTTTTGTACATCATGTATATGTCGCCATTGCATTCGTCATTGTACCTCCCGATAAAAATAAAAATTGTCTTATTGGATCCGTATTGATACACTTTTTGTTTAACCAACAGCGCTATTGAGATAAGCGCCAACAAGCTACATAATTCGCCATTCCTAGGAAGATAACGAAGGGAACGAAAAGGTATACGATTGATATCTCCATAAAGGTCAGCTCAATCTTCGTTCATCTGTGTCACACGAAAAATAATCAGCAGAATGAACACACCGTCAGGCGATCCATTCCTTACCTCTGAAACGCTCCCATTGGACCCATTGGAATCAATTCCCTCCTCATCTGTTTCAGCTTCCTCGTTTGTCTACGCATATTCTTCAATAAGTCTCAATGACTATGTATAGCCGATTCCTACATACCCATAAACCTTGTTCGTCATCTTGTGCTTCATGACTTCTCACAGGATTAAGAACACAAGAGTAGACGCGGATGACAATATTCTTTTCTCCATCCTCATCACTCAGTGTAATCGGTTTGCGTGCCCAATGATGCTGCAACATCTGCGCGCTTTCCTCTTTGTCTGTAACAAATACGTGACACCATGTGCGATTATTTCGAAATTTCGCAGGAAGACCATTAAAAACCAGATTGAACCCTTCGGGTTCGCGCTATGGGTACCAGAGATGGTTGCCTGAACTGTAATGAGATGGTCATTTGTGCAAATGATGACGTCAATGGTGGGAAAGGTTTTGGCATCAGGCTTCAGACAGAATGGCGTCTCGTGATCCCCCAGGTCCTCGGGGTTCGAAGTGAATGGACTCCAGCCCCCACACACAGGGATAGTCAATGATGGCGAATCAGAATCCACAGGGGTACAATCCAGTCCCTCCCCATTTGGGTGCTCCTGTGAAGAAAGCCAAGCAAAGACAAACATTTCGAACATAAAACCTGCTGAACCTCTGAAAGACGCATGGTTGTTTATCAGGTTGAAAAATTCCAACTGCTTCTCAGCAGTGCGCCCTCCGATGGCATCGAGAACCAAGTTATTCAGATACTCTGTTGGGATTTCTCCAATTGAGGCTCCTCTTTTCTCGGGATCCAAAAACTTCGGCCGGATGGTAACAAGTCTGTGGCAGACCCTCATTGCGTCAAGGTCCTTGGTGTGGCCATCAAAATCCTTAACAAATTCAGACACGATTCCCTGTAAGAGAGATTCATGCGTAACAAGATAACGACTATTTCGTGTCACGTTGATCAAGGTACGCGCAGAAGGACCCCATTTTTCGTAATGGTTCTTGAGGTCTTCGACGGAGAGATTGAGCATTGTGCTACGAGCAATCCTTAGCTGGAACGAAAACACCCTTGCAATCCAAAAAACTGAACGAACCCGAGTGCATGAATCTCGTCCCAAGAGAAGTAATCCATGAAATACAGATCCGCATTACGATGCTTCCTCCAAGACTTCCACCGGTCTACCTTCGGAGAGGTTGTTTGCACCACGTAAGTCGTTCCCGTCTGGCAAGACCGTAGAAAGGTTTTGCATGGGATGGTAACTTCCTCATTGGAATCGACAAGGGCCCACGTTCCATCTGGAGGTGAACCCGATTTATGGTTGTATAATTTAACACCGGTGTCCTCGAAGAGGAGGTAATACGTAGAGCGGACTTGCAAAGCTGTAGGCCGGCCACTACACAGACTGCGCAACAGAAGGTAGAACAGGAAGCATGTTTTTCCTGGGTTGGCATTTGCGCACTTATCAGAATAACGTACTCATCGTTGTAACAGCCGCGTACCGATTCCTGGATGGCCCGAGACAATGATACCTCCTGAAGAGATTTCCCGACGTTTCAGCGATGCCTCCTCTATCATGTCAAAGGCAATATCGTATTCTTTGCGAATCAGAAGTACCCTCTCGCCATAGCCGAGAGTACTTAGTCCCAAGTTAGAAAGAGACTCCGTGGACAGATAGTTGAAGCTTTTTTCCAATTCTGGGGCATGGAATGGTTCGACTATTTGGTCGAAGGGAGTCTTCCATATGGTTTTATACAGATACTGGGCCGCCTCCAAAACTTCTTTGATCTTGTATTCCTGATTGTCGTCAAGTTTTCGCCTCTTCTCGGGCCTCTCGACCACTGGATTATTGTCAAACATGTGTGGCAATCCGATAATGATCGAAACTTACATGGAACTTGCACGATGAGATGCAAGTAATCATCATCTGGGCTGTGATCCCAGTGCTTGGATAGACGTGTAGTAGGATAAAGAAGCTCAACATTCCCAACTCCATTATTCTGGGCGGAGGGATATTCGATGGCCGCAGAGATCGTACTGCTAGGAACATTGGTGGGTTGGAGTTTCAACAACTTCCAAATAATGAGTTGGTTCGCATCGACGTGTCTCAACTGGTTCGCCATCTTGGTCTTAATAGCATCTCCAAACTTTGAGACGAAATCATTTAATTGGATTTCAACATCAAAGATGTTTCCAATAGGATCTTTTTGGTTATCGATAGCGAGACAAAACAGGGTGAGTGTTGTGGCCATGGCGGTTTGGGAGAAAGAGAAAGGGTGTCTGAGTCTGAGTCAGTGAGATAATTTGTTTCCACTGACCACTCCAAGTGAATGCAATTCACCCAAAAGATTGTGCCGAATCACGTGATGTAAAGTAAACAACAGCAAATTCTGTTGAACCAAGATTCCGGGATAGCGGTTCGACATGTGATGTAAAGTAAACAATGGCAAATTCTATTGAACCAATACCGGTACAGAGAGCTTACCCAACTCTCCCCCCACCGCTGACATCCCTAAAGTGGTAATCTTGTCACACAACTGTGATTTGTAATAATATTTATTTAAAAAAGGAAGTTATCGTTGATCAACAAAAAAACCTTACAAATCAAAGTCATGTGACATATAGACAAACGTTTTCAACCTAATGAAAGACCGGCTCTGCTCATGCGACGACCTCACCCCCCTCACCTTCGGGCTCTGGAACTTGACCCACCTCCATGGCACATACTCTTCACTTGCAAACCTTACATTGAGGATTTGCTCACCTTTATCCAGGACATGCGGGCCTTCACATGGCCTCCTTTGGCAAGATGACCTTGTGAGCTGGACTAAGTCTGAGTTGGTGACATTGGGTAGTATGGGTAGGTTCACCTTTCTTCTCCAACACACAGGCTCTCTTCCCCTCTCCACTCCTTCTCTATTACACACTGTCTCTCTTGTTTCCCTCTACCAAGAGGTTTTGCACATGGTGGTTCCCACCCTTCTTTCATGTTCACAACAGTAGTTACTATGTACTGGTAGTAGCTGCATGATTTGGGCAAGGCCCTGAAGCACAAATAAAATCTAATCTTGTACCTTTACACTTACTGCACAAGACTTGTGACCACTGTCAAAAGTAAGATACATGTAGAAAAAAAAAAGAAGACCCAAAGAGTTCATGAGAGTGAGAAAAAGAAGCACCAGGTCCAATTCCAGGACCACTGTATGCTCCAGTGCTGGAACAAGAGGGTGGGTGGCTCATTCTCGAGGTTAGCGAGAATGCATGAAAATGCCAAAATTCTTATCTAATCCTTATCTGATCTTATTCCAGCTGATTTGTAATGATATTTCTTCCCTTTTTAAAATAAATATTATTACAAATCACAGTTGTGTGACAAGATTACCACTTTAGGGATGTCAGCGGTGGGGGGAGAGTTGGGTAAGCTCTCTGTACTGGTATCTTGGTTCAATAGAATTTGCCATTGTTTACCTTACATCATGTGATTTGGCACAGGCGAATTGCATTCACTTATGGTCAATGGATGGCTATGTTGAACACAGAAGATGTTTGGTGATGCTTCAGGCATCAGGTGATTAGATTAGCTACTTTGTAGATTAGATTAGATACTGGAGTTTCGGACTCTTTACATTATCATTATTACTTTCTTTCTCACATTCTGCAGTAGCTGACTGATGCACCACATAACATGTGATTTCTGTAATAGCCAATGGCCTTATGCCCTCATGTTTATTGTTTGGACTTTGTCCGGCACTTGTGGACTTATTCCCAGTGCACAGACCATCCCTTGGATAGTATATAAGGGTGTCTGTTTTGTCTCTTACACTTCAGAGTTTCTTCTACCTCTGAAGTGTAAGTCCGCTCTCTTACTTACTATTATACCTTAAGACTAATGCTCCTTGTAGTAACTTGTCTTCATCTAGGTCAGTAGTATAGTATAATAGAGTTTCTTCTACCTCTGAAGTTAACTTGTCTTCATCTAGCCTAACCCACTAACACTCACAGTCAGTATGCTGCGCACATGCCTGTTTGACAGGTTATGGGCCCTGCCCATGCTTAACTGACTACCCTCTTTTTCTTGATCAGTCCAAATCTTTCTTCAAGCTCACTGCTTCAAGACTCCTTTTTCCCAATCACCATCACAGTGAGCTTTGATTTCATTTGTCTCTTGCCCTTAACTGTCCACAAGGTGGTGCGCTTTATGTGCCTACCTTGATCTGTCTGGCTAGTCCCTCAGGGGATTCTTGCAAGAGGTGATGAGGGACCCTAAGTGGGTGAAACACCTCAAGTTCCTCATGTGTGCTCTAAGTAAATAGTATTCATAGTTATAGCTGGGTTTTTGTCCCATCCATAGTCTTAGTAGGCCACTTGCCCAGAAGGCTTGGGGCTATAGGTTCAGTCAATGCTTGGCTCGATCTGTAAGCCAGGTTTAGCAACCTGCTGGTAGAGTTTAGGGTCTAGAACAAGGCATGGGTAGTCACTCCCATGACACTTGGGCTCGATACAAGTAGGCTTGAACTACTATAGTATTTACACAGTAGCTAGAGGGTTTTGTCTCTGGGCAGAAGTACCTGCTGCTTTCATTGGGGGTTTGCCCCAACCAGAGGAAACCTAATAGTCTACTATAGTCATGGCCCCAATCATCTAGGGCTTAATCATGGACTCCACCACCAGCACTAGAGGAAGGGCTCTAAACCCTTTGTCTCTAGTGGAACTTGTGGTTGGCTCCTCCATGACATGACTCCCCATCTATTTACACAACATCCCCCTGATGTGGGCTTAGTGTAATGCCTGGTGCAGGCGTTCGTCACGATGTGTGATAAGTCGCGTAGCGAAACTACGAAGTCAGGGGTGCACTGTCTTCCAAGTACACAGAGATCGGGTGAGAAGTCAACACAAAGGAGCTAATCCCTTGGTGTTGGTGAGCGGAAGAGTGCCAAAAGCACTGAGACGATTCAAGAGTCGGATCCTAGGAATCACCCAGAAGGTAATGCACCAAGTCGATTAAGAAGTTGAGTCTAAGGCATACAGGCTACCTAGGCAGGCTAGGGCCTAGCACGAGTGCACTCGCGAGTAACCCGGATCCGAACTCGCGGGTATTTAGATAAGAAAATGTCATACTCGGATCCGTGCGAGTATGTTCCCACGGATCACCCGGAGCCGCGAGTCCTATACTCGCGCGGATCCGAGTACTCGCGGGTTTACTCGTACTCTCTTACTCCTTTTTTCCACTCTGGGCCTCCACTTTCTCTCAGATAGCAGACGATGACTTTCTGGCTCTTCTTCAGAGGCAGTTCAACCTAGTAATGCCTATAGAATGTCCATGACAATGGTGATCCTTCAAAGACAGTTTATTGGCTCTGGTCCCTCCCCTGCTATTGAGTTATAACAGCTGCCCCGGCCCTCCTATCACCAACGACCTCGTTTCTCTTTCCATCAGTCAACAAACAACATCAATGAGCAAGAATGTCACAAACTCAAGTGCAGGGTTAAGGATGCTTTGGAGGATGGGAATGGCCTCATATAGGTACGTCTTCGTTTGCATCCCTTTCACACAGCTGCCCCGGCCCTCCTATCACCGACGAACTCCTCTCTACCTCTCGTTGTCATTCAACAAACAACATCAATGAGCAAGAACATCATAAGCTCAAGCAGCTCAAGCACAAGGTTAACAACAACACTTTGGAGGATGGGAATGGCCATCACTTAGGTACGTCTTCGTTTCACACAGCTGCCCCACCCTTCCTATCACTCACTAACGACATCTTTCTTTCGTTTGTCAGTCAACAAGCAACATCAATGAGCGAGAATGTCACGAGTTCAGGTGCAGGGTCAACGCCAACGCTTTGGAGGATGGGAATGGCCATCACTTAGGTACGTCCCCG
The DNA here is from genome assembly GCA_022496185.1 of Multifurca ochricompacta. Taxonomy (NCBI): domain Eukaryota; kingdom Fungi; phylum Basidiomycota; class Agaricomycetes; order Russulales; family Russulaceae; genus Multifurca; species Multifurca ochricompacta. Next base: position 91,183 of record WTXG01000034.1, on the reverse strand, counting down.
TTTCACACAGCTGCCCCACCCGTCCTATCACTAACGACGTCTTTCTTTTGTCTGTCGGTCAACAAGCAACGTCAATGAGCAAGAACGTCACGGGCTCAAGTGCAGGGTCAATGCCAACGCTTTGGAGGATGGGAATGGCCATCACTTAGGTACGTCCCCGTTTCACACAGCTGCCCACCCTTCCTATCACTAACGACGTCTTTCTTTCGTCTGTCGGTCAACAAGCAACGTCAATGAGCGAGAATGTCACGAGTTCAGGTGCAGGGTCAACGCCAACGCTTTGGAGGATGGGAATGGCCATCACTTAGGTACGTCCCGTTTCACACAGCTGCCCCACCCGTCCTATCACTAACGACGTCTTTCTTTTGTCTGTGGTCAACAAGCAACGTCAATGAGCAAGAACGTCACGGGCTCAAGTGCAGGGTCAATGCCAACGCTTTGGAGGATGGGAATGGCCATCACTTAGGTACGTCCCCGTTTCACACAGCTGCCCACCCTTCCTATCACTAACGACGTCTTTCTTTCGTCTGTCGGTCAACAAGCAACGTCAATGAGCGAGAACGTCACGGGCTCAAGTGCAGGGTCAACGCCAACGCTTTGGAGGATGGGAATGGCCATCACATGGGTACGTCTTCCTTCGAATCTATTTCATGCAGTTGCTGAGGCTTTCCTCAGCTAAAAAGTGTCTTATCAAAATTCTGTGGGTGATCCTTCTCAGGTGCCATCCAACACTCTTGCGTTACATTCAAGTGCGACTATATAAACTTTACAATATTCTGTAACTAGGTAGAATCACTGTCATCAATAATATCTATTATAGCCTTTGCCTTCCCTGTCCGCTTCCCTTTATCCTTAAAAGCAGCTATTATATCATTGTAAGGAATAAGATCAGGAATATCACACCATGACCCAAGTACTGTAGCTGCTCGCATAGACTCATCCAAGAGAGAATGTCGCATTTTTGAGACTGTTAAACCACCTTTTGAAAACGCGCGTTCAACATCAGTTGAGGTTGCTGCCATGTATATTCAGCACCACAAAAATGAAAGTAGTGATTAATAACCCACCTGGAATGGAAAGGAAGTTGATAGCCATTTGTGCAAGTGGATGGCCTGTTGCCTTCATTGCTGTCCAGTATGTGATCGGATCAGTGTTGGTGACAGTGGGCGCATTAGACAGCCATTCATCCAGGGCGTCGACAGGTGTAAACTTGTCATGCAGTGCGCCAAAATATTTTGCCGAAAGGCTAGTCGGTTCCTAATTAAACGCAGAGTGAGCAATTGCCAATTACTCCTTGACATATATTTGAAATCTTACCTTTGATGTGACGCTTGATGCTGCTGTTGATGTCATAGATGTCATAGATAGCACTTCTGGTTGTATGCTTGCCATTCCTGTCGCGCGAGGTCCTCTGCGGCCTTGATCCACTCATGTTTCCATCCTGCCTTGATGAAGTATGAAGTCTTGTGTCGAGGGTGAAGAACTAAGATGATTAGATAAGAAAAATAAGAAAGCAAATCTTGACTTACTCATAGCAACGCGAAATACCAAGGAATCGTCAGTAAGCGCGTAATACTTACTCATTAGCAGTGACCCTCGAAGCGCGGCTCCCCGGACAGTTAGGTGGAGTGACTTATTATCAATGAAGTCATCCATTGCAGTAGTTAGAATGTCAACAATTGGGATGACATCATGTATAAGAGGGGTTTTGTTTTGAGAAATCTTCTTTGTCGCGTCGATGAACAGATCTAAGAGAGGGTGCAGCTGCTCGAGTATCTTCCACTCTGCCTCTGACAACTGAAACCTCTTCAAGCGGACGCCACGTACTTTGTTGTGCTCGCGCATTACAACGAGCAGTTGAAGCGCTGGCCGAAGTTGAAGCGCGCGGCCGATGAGTTCTGATGTGCTGTTCCATCGAGTAGCTACATCTTGTACCATAACTTTCGGTCTGATTTGGCTTCGCAAACAGCATTCTTCGAGATCTGCCTTGATGGTTGGGCTGTGGACTATCTTTGTTGCAAGCCGCCGAAGCTATGTAAAAAGCGATGTAAATAATCTGACAGTTCTGATTAATGATGTCACTGACCTTGAAGACTGAGAAGCGTCCTAAATTGACCTCCGCGCAAGAAAGCGTTGGGATCCTGCCACTATAACCAACATCCTCTACGGCTTCCTGGATCATGGCCTCATCGCTTGCCTTGACCGCGGGGTCCACTTCGTCGTTGTCCAGTTGAAAATCTATATCTTCGTTGTCCAGATTGTCCTCCTCAATGACGTCATTGACATCTATGTCTTTGAAGAGGTTGGCGTCATGCCCCTCGTCGTGCTCATCCTCCAATGGCTTGGTCTGCTGGCTGAACTGTGAGAGGATGGCCTGTAAACAACCCAATCGAACTCATTAACACAAGACAGAAAGAATAACGAGTTGCGTCGCACCTTCACGACCAAGTTGAGGATGTGCGCAAAGCACCGCACGCGCATCGTCTGACCCTTGAAGCTTGGAACCAAGTCTTGAAGCTCGTCCACCATTGTATCGTTATTTGATGCATTATCACAGACAATGGCCAGTACCTAGTACAGTAGATAAATGCCTCTGTTTTCACAGTATATAACTTGAAACATACCTTATTGTGGATTCCATATTCATGCAGGCATTCTGAGACGCGTGCAGCGAGATAAACACCAGTATGGGCTTTTGGTGCTCTGTATAATGATTAGCAACTATATTATTTATATGACAACCAGTGATTAACTTACTTGATGAAATCCAGTATCATCGACGTCATCTTGCCCTCCCGAACCCAATGGATAGTAGTGCCAATGAATGAAATAACTTGAGGCGTTGTCCAGCCATCTATACCGATGTGTAGCATTCCTTCATAAGCCTGAGAGAAAGGTAAAGTTAGATGGCAAGACACTGAAAGCGTTGTAAACCTTACCTGTAGCATCTCCATCACCTTTATCTTGCTCATTCGGAAAATCTCCCTAACATCGCGGGATACACTGCTCGCGGAAGGGGTGACGCACTTGTTATTAAGGTCATAAAAGATCTCTAAAAGGTCTTGATCCTCAATGATTGAAAACGGCCGATTATGGCGCACGACCCAAAGCGCCACTTTCATTCGATGTGTAGCAGGATTGTACTTTGATCCTTGAGCAAATGCAGAGAATGCTTGACTCTGTGCTGTATTTTTCGGATCGCATCGGTCCACATGCCGCACCAGATTGCTAGTACTTTCATCATGTCGAGCTCGGGAGATGTATATTAAAGGGTGACTGAATGATTAGTATAATTAGTGCATCAGGCTTTAAATCGTGATGTAGACTTACTTGCGACAATGAAATGCATACCGCACGACGCCGCCTTTGGAAACAATCTTCGGCGCAGAGAAATGCTCGTAGACTCTAGAGGTCCACATCACCATCTGTGCTTCTGTTCGGACATAAATCTCAACTCACATAAGATAAATGTACAACACTTACTGAGCACTTCTTCGTCAGATCTCTCGTCCGCCTTGTATCGTTTGTTGAATTTCTCGTGTTTGGTCAGTGCTGGTGGTGAAGATGCACGCGAAGATGGTGCAGCAGATGTACCGGGTTGTTCTGCACCTGAGTCTCCACCTTCAGAGGAAGCCACCCATAACCTTTGGCGCTTGCGTCGAGAGTGAACCATGGCGTATGACTGTGAGATTGTGTTCGTCCAAAGAAGCAAGAGGCGGCTCCACAAGAGACAAGAGATAATGTATTGAAGACTTTTTCTGACTTGCTGCTGCTGGTTCTGTTTGACCTTGGGCTTGTTGTTGTAGAGAAATCGCTTAGTACTCAAGATAAGACAAAGAGAGAGAACGGCGCTTTGATTATGCTTCTGCTGGTTGGTCCTACTACAAGCGTTGTATGATGTACCTTTATATACTTAGAGAGGCCTAGTAGAATGTGTGCTAATGTGTTTTGAAGAGCGAAGCTGCGCAAGCGAGACGAAAGTGGATGAAACCGAGCAATAAGGATGAAACCGGATGTAAAGTAATGAACAGGCAAGCGGCCCGGAATGCATGCAGTCTAAAAGATGCTAAGTAAATTGCTTGTGCTATGCATCAATCGCATTTGTACCATATCAGAGGCTGTCCGGCACTTAAGTCAAATTAATGTCAGAGTCTATATTATTTTTATGAAGGAGTGTACCACAAGATCGATGAGCAGGGTGTAAATCGACCGACCGAAAGCCACCGGATCAGCGGATCAACGGGAGTGGCACTGGCACTACTGCCCCGAGCGTGCTAACGACAATCCACACAAATGTTCTCTACATTCCCTTGTTACTCTATTTTGACCAACTAAACTGGAATGAGCATTACTTGTCTTATCTTTTACCTTATTTAGTTGATGTACTACATCACACAGCACTCGCTACTAAACTAGGCAGCTCATTTATCTTTTATTAGTTATCATTTTTGATTTTTGCATCCGCATGAAGGCAGCATTGTCAGTCTTTCACGCACGCAGATTCACTTATGATCTTTTTTTATTGATTTTCAGTACACATTTTCAGGGTGGTATTTAAATTGCACAGCTATATCTAGGGACAATGTAACTACTGTGAGGATAATGTAACTATTGTGAGGACAAAGGAGTCGACATGAGAGCCATAGTGTAAAATTTCTGAGGGAAAAACAACCCATCAACCCATTGGACCGACGCGACCTAATCCGGTTCCCGCGGTCGCAGGGAGGAAATGGGCTTGAAAAAGCCCACGTGTCTTGCAGGAACCCCAGAAGGGATTCGACGTGGTGTTTGTGGTTGAAGACCTGGGGCCAGGTGTGAGCTGAGGCAGGAAGTGTGGGGTGGAAGCGTTTGGTGTAGTCGGCCATGAAGGCGTGCCCGGTAGCAAGGCGCATGGCTGTCGAGGTAGTATGTCAGTTGAAAGGAGTGGGCCAGGGATTAGTTGCAGCAGACCAGAGTGGGTCGTTAGAACCATCGGGGGGCGGGTGATGGAGAGTGTATGGGCTTTGTAATCGCGCCCGGAGGGGTGATCGGCAGTGGGAGTGGCACAAGCGCGGTCACGCAGCCATTCTTCGCGCCAATTGTCATATGCGCAAGGGCGAGAGGGAGCGCCACTTGAGTGAGGAGAGTCGCTCGACAAGCGCACCCAAGGGGGTCGACACGCGGGCGTGGTTTGCGGACTTGGAAGCGATCGCGATCGCCTGGTAGGTCGTCATCCCCGGGACCCACATGAACGTGAGTCAGGTGTCTGGAAAGGAAGCAAGAAATTTAGTAAGGGAGCATTGGAATGATACAAAGTCACCCATGAATTGTTTGTGATCACGCGAGTGGAGGCGAGCTAGCACAGAAGAGGAGAAGGCAGTAAGGTAAATGTGAGAAGAAATAGAGAGTGCACGAAAGAAGTCACATCCAGCGCATGGTGCGTGCCAACCCAAATATCTCGACATCGGCCCATGTCACCCTGCTCCACAGCACCATTCCATCGTTTATTTCCCCGGGAGTCCATGATGGTGGAGGCAGATGCACCAACCACCTTGCTATCGCATCGGCCCACCTTGGAGAGGGCCACTGTGTTGTGGATAAGCACAGTGGAGGCACGTGGGAGCGGCAGGAGGTCAGCCAGTTCAGTCCTTTGAGTGAAAGGGGCACCACGCCTGCGAGGTGAATGACAAATGTTAGTCCTGTGATATTGAAAGCCTTTAGAAAGGTGAGTACATACCCAAAGCCACTCATCTCCACGTCTCGCGTCCAGGTGCCGCCGTTGTCGACGTCCAAGTTGTCAAAAGTATCCTCCATAACACTGCACAGTCGATTGAGGTCTATCATTGTGTCTCACGCGCTTTGATACCCGGTCCAGCACAGCACACCAGCACCACAGGCACCAAGGAAGGGCATGAAGAAGGTGACCCAACGGCTGGCACGGGTGCGCCTGTCTGGTCGTTGGTTGAGCCACGGTTTATCTTCCTTTGTCAGTTTTTCGGAAAGTAGCGTGGATGGAAGTGGGGCCTTTGGAGGAAGGTCAGATGGGAGGTAAGAAGGAAAAGTATGAAGAGTGGTGTGAATGGGTCACATGAGAGGGAGGGACCATAGGGATGAGGGGGGTCAAGGTCATGGTCTACCCAGGCGCCAGCTTCGGGTGGGCAGGCCAGGGGAGGTGTGCACGCGGCGATGGCACCGTAAGATTTACTTATGACAAAATAAAAGAGGGTTATAATAGAAATAGAGGATAATTAAAACTGGGATTAAGTGTGGCAAAAATAATTTAATAAATAATAATATCTGTGCGGGTATTCCACGAGTACCCGCCCGGGTACCCGGGGTGCCAAAATCAATACCCGGATCCGCACGAGTATGTTCCCACGGATCACCCGGATCCGCGAGTATCAATACCCGCGAGTTTTCCCACGGCTCTACTCAAAAAACTCGCGAGTTACCCGGACTCGTGCTATGCCCTAAGGCAGCCTTATATACGTAGTAGAGTTGGAGTCTGATCAGAGTATGTACTCGATGTATCGTCAACATCATGCTGCTGGTATACTGACTGTAGTAGCGGTTAAGCTAGAAAAGACAAGTAACTTCAGATGTAGAAGAACTCTATATTACTACACACTGACCTAGAAAGACAAGTACTATAGAAAGCGTTAGTCTAAAGGAAGTAGAGAGTAACTAAAGGAACTTACACTTCAGATGTTAGAAGAACTCTGAAGTGTAAGAGACGAAACAGACACCCTTATATACCCATGGGGCCAGGGGAAATGGTCTGTGCGCACTGGGAATAAGTCCACAAGTGCCAGACAATAAACAGAGAGGGATAAAGGCCATTGGCCAAGGAGATATCACATGCTTACTGCGCATTACTAAGTCCATCACTAATCAGCTGAGTAAGAAGGGAAAGAAGTGTAATAAAGATAACATAAAAAGTCCGATACTCCGGAATCTAATCTAATCTAATCTACAGCTGAAGCGAAACTTAGATGCCTGAAGCATCTCCAGACACATCCCGTGTCAACACTGGTGGGGCAGGTCCTGTGGTAACCCAGGAACAATGGCTTCTAGAGTAACGGATATGGTACCAAACCTGTTTTTGTTCATCGTATTCAACTGGCTGGTACTGATCATCATGATAGACATAGTATCCAAACTCGGTTTCAAAATCTTTCCAGACAGCAGAGCCAAGGACTTGTTGTGAAAGATTATCCTTGTCTCAATGGTCAATGAGTTCTTTGTTGTGCAAGGTCTGGCTTCAACTGGATGAAGCCACAGTGGGGAGAGACTCGACTTAATGTAACACCTGGTGCAGGCGTTCATCATGACATGTGATGAGGTCATGTAGCAAAACTACAAAGTCAAGTGTGCACTGTCTTTTAAGTACATGGAGGTTGAGTGAGGAGTCAATACTAAGGAGCTAATCCCTTAGTACCAGTGAGTGGAAAAGTGCCAGAAGCACTGAGACAATCCAAGAGTCGGGTCTTAGAGATCACCCAGAAGGTAATGCACCAAGTCGATTAAGAAGTCGAGTCTGAGGTATACAGGCTATCTAGACAGGCCTTATATACATAATAGAGGTTGGGGTCTGAATTGGAGTAGCATACTCAATGTATCAACAAAGCTGTAATCTAACCAAGTAGGGAATGGAGTCAGGGTGGGCCAGGTGAGAATATACATAGATGAATCCAGTATAGTCGTGATTCTGGTGGGAAAATATGTAAGAGTCCTTGCGTAATGTATGAGTCAGAGATAAGCACAGCCTGAGTCAAAGATAAGGAACAAATATGTACAAAAGGGGTCATCATAACAGTCAACAAAGATCAAGCATGGCCAAACAACAAGTCACATGACAGTGAAAAGAGAAAAGATGACATGGTGGGGTTTGTAACAGCTATGGTACAGGTATGGCACTGTACTACAGCACTGTCATACTGTAAGCTACAGGTACAGTGTGCAGCCCTACTCCAATTAAGGCCCCAACTTCTGTTACATATATAAGGCCTGCCTAGATAGCCTGTATGTCTCAGACTTGACTTCTTAATCAACTTGGTGCATTACCTTCTGGGTGATCTCTAAGACCTGACTCTTGAATTGTCTCAGTGCTTCTGGCACTCTTCTGCTCACCAGCACTTAGGGATTAGCTCCTGGGTGTTGACTTCTCATCCAACCTTTGTGCACTTGAAAGACAGTGTGCACTTGACTTTGTAGTTTTGCTATGTGACTCCATCACATGTTGTGCTGAATGCCTGCACCAGGCATTACAGACAGCATCAGGAAAATGACATATTGCTAGATTGACTAGTACTAGCCATTCTAGCCCTTCTAGCACTTTAAATTCAAAAGTAGATATAGCGAATGTGTCTTCACACCTAGATCTAGTTTTTTCAATCCAGAGCTAATTCATTCCTTTTCTGGATTCACTTTTATTTTTTTCTTACTCTGATTTTCACATTAAAAAAACAAATCTATTATAATATCTATACTAATACACTGAACTGGCCTATCATGTACACAAATTTAAACTAAATGGGCCATATACAACCGGGGTCCTGGGAGTCGTCCAAAGTGAAAAAAAACAAAACAAAAGACATTAGCTCCCAGCAGATCAGATGAACACAGAAGACATACCAATGTTGTGTCCATTGCAAGTGTTTCACAAAACAGCATTTGAAACATGACAGCTCCTGGTCTGATATAAGTGACCAAAGTAGAAGGGCCCAGCAACAAAAGGGCACGCACAGAGAGAATGAACAGCACACCATAGCCCAAAGAGAACATCAGGATGGGCTCAAGAACACCATCTTCCTGGGAAAATGGTAATGAGAGTAAGAGAGAGCAACTCAAGAATGAAATAGGAAGGGCGTACCAAGTGTAACAAGTCAACAGCTGCTCACAGGCAAGAGAACACCAAACACACTGCATACAAGTATGATGATATTGCTGGAAAGATGAAATAGTAGAGCCTCACTTTTCTTCATGGCACCCACATGGTCAACCAGACTAAGTTCAAAGTTAAAAAGTTGTCAGCGATAGAAGGAAAAAAGAGCTTATATTTACCTTTCTGCATCTAGCCCTCAATAAAGAGAAAAGATCCTGTCATGGAAGGAAGTGACATGGTGAGCATGAGTAACTTGGCCATAAAAGAGAGAGATGGAGGAAGAGGGAGAGGGAGATTGTGAGAGGGAAAAGGAGAAAGATAAATGTGAAGACGATGCAGGGAAGACAGCTTTTTGATTGGAGTGTGGAGTGAGAATTGTGCATGCGGCGTGGAAAATGTAGTTCCCACACTCACACTCAATGACACATTAGCTAAATATGATAAAGATAAGATAAAGTAGTTAATGTTGTCAAAAACTGAAGTGAACGCATACAGAAATAGTCCTTTGAAACTACAAAAAGAGTGTGAAAATAAAGAGAGAAAATAATACTATTTACTTTTACTTGTGACAAGATTTGAAGGGACATGTCATGCATGCAGTACGTAATTGTCTCTGAATGAGTTATCTGTCACACTTTGAATGATCTTATCAAGCCAGCTTGTCTCGGTAAATTTGTGGCCATTCAGACTGTTGTGCATCTGGGTGCATTCTTATGAGCAGCACATCTCATGCCAATTTATGGTAGTAACCAATTACCATTACACTTCACAGACTCATGATACATTCTAAACTATGTGGTAGTCTATATTATTAGTAGAATACGTGTATTGGAATGCAAAAGGTGTATAAGCCTATGTTAGTTAATCCGGCCCGGCATCTCCAGTGTCAATTCATGCTGCATGTGTGCTGCTATTCCCTCATATAGTAAATACAATCTGGCGCCCTAGCCATTCTAGTCATTCTAGTCTATCTAGTTGTGCTAGCGAAATGTAATTTTCCTGATGAGCCTCTCTACTGTACACTTTTACTTAGCTTTTTCCTTCTGGGTTTTGTGCCATGTCCTTGTTGACTCTCCACTCTGTTCATAGAACCAGTAGTTACATTGTACCCTGATTAGTGTTGTGCACGGCTCGGCTCGAAGCCGTAAGCCGGCCGTTTCTGAGCCGGAAAAAGCCGGGCCGACATAGGCCGTGAAAACGGCTTCCAGCGGCCCACGGCTCAGGCTTCAGGTTTGGAAAGCCTGAAGCCGCGGCTTAGGCTGCGGCTTTTGGTGGCTGAGTCACGCTTTCTATCCGGATTTTTGCGAACTGTTGAACCAGAATACTGGTACAGAAGTAGTCTGACATAATTGTGATCGCGTTTAGATAAAACAATTGATGAGATAAAAACATGTCTCACATTAATTAAGATACTGAGTATATACATCTCAGATCGATCATGTGATGAAATCACTTTCATTAACAAGCAAGATAACGCGCGCGTTCGTTTACTTTAATTTGGTAGCTGATATAGTACATCTAAATTGTATATAAAGCCACTGATAAATAATTAGATTTACATCGCACGCTCGATCGGCTTTGGTATTTTGTAGAATAGTACTAGAACCTATTTAAAGATGCCCTGTAGCACGCTGCAGATCCTATCTCGTCTTCTTGGGGGTGTAGGCTCTTAGCAATTGTTCAGTATAGGTGTATTCTTGCTGGATTTTCACTCTTAGTTTCACCACGATCTCAACATCTTATCTTATCTACATAGCAAGCGCGGGATAGAAACACCTGTTACAAACGCTGTTATTGATACAAGCTAAAATAAGACAACTTATGTTACAGGAATTAAATGGGAGACATAATATGGCAGAAGGCCAAAGCAGTGGCTAGGGGTTGATATAATGTAAACTACAAGTCCTTCAAAAAATGCAGCTTAAAACTTGATCTGACGCTGTAAAGCCGCGGCTTGGGCCTGAGCCGGGCCTAAGCCAGCCGGAAGCCGTCGCTACGGCCCAGGCTTGAGTTTTGAAAAGCCTAAGCCGCCAAAAGCCGGGCCTAAGCCGCGGCTTCAGGCCGAGCCGGGGCCGTCACAACACTAACCCTGATGTAGCTGTGTGATTGGGCACCATCCCGCAAGTGTGTCAATAAACTCGATTCCAAAAAAAAAAGGAAGACTCAGACCTGTGGTCCCAACTACACTCATCCAGGCTCCCTCAGTCTCATGGCCTGTTTGGCCTGGAACTTCCCCTATGGTGCCGTGTAATGTTTTGTGTTCATGAAGATGGTTAAGTCGTCAATAGCACTGTCAACTCAGCTTCCGACACAGACTCACAACTATCACTGTCTATCAGACCATCACTTCAACCTGTATATTCAAAGATATACCAAACAAACTAGCTATTATAACAAAGGGGCATGCACAGAGAGGACTAAGCGAGTATCATAAAGAAATAAGGTGGACATCGAAACAGGGCAACGCATCCTTCAAACCCCACCCACTACTAGTGTTCACCACGGGTAACCCGCGGGTAAAAACACATGGACCCGTACCCATACCTGTATGTACCCGGACCCTTACACCAAGGGTACGGGTTTGCCATACTACGGGTACAGGTACACCATGGGTCGTATACCTGGAGGTAAGGGTAGATATTTACATTTCAAGTCTGATAGCCTAGAATAACATTGTACTACTTAAGCTATAATCCATTTGTCATCTGGCCATTCTTCATTGTTTTTGGTATCAGGTTGAGATGCTGCATACTTTAAATCAGCAGTCTCTACATAACCTGCCTTCATCCAAGCTCCCAAACATAGAAGAGCCTAAGTTGTATGCAATGGGACCACCAGGTCTGTATACAGTATCTACAATACATGTACTGTATAGTTTTTCTGTGGCTGGTGCAATGCCACATGCATTGCCACCCTCATTGCCACCCTTCCAATTTCAGCTTACCTGCTCTGGCGGGTAAGGGTTGGGTGTCTGTGGGTAGGGGTCACATGAGGGGTATGAAGACGTGACCCCGACCCGTACCCGCATGTACCCTGACCACATACCCGGCGGGTTGCGCCTACCCGTAGCGAACACTACCCACTACGAATGTCTACTGAGTGCCTTGGAACTCCCAGTGGCAGCGGAACCACGGCTACCTTGTATCCCAAGCACGGGCGTTTTCTCTTTTTTTGAACTCGGTGGAAACTGTCCCCTGCGCCTTTCATCGATCGTCCTATTATCGTCGCCATCTGAGGCCTTGCGCTTCCTTCGATTCCTGCTTGCCGATGAGTCTAAACGAAATTCGTCCTTGCACAAGCTACCATCGTCGTCCACTTCCCATCTAGTGGCGAGGTGCTTGTCAAAGATGCTCAATACCCAGTCAGATGAACTAAGCTTTTTGCGTGCGTCCTGAACTCGTGGTTGTTTCTCTTGCTTGGCCAGGATTTCCTGTTTCCTGGCCTTGAATCCGTCGTACTCCGGGACTACATGGAGATAGAGATCACGGAAAAGGGTGCGCAACTCCTCGACTATGTCACTGCAAGGAGTTGCGGCGAGCCATTCGATGGTGTCAGGACGGATATGGGCACCTCCGAGGAAGTCAAATTTTCCAACACCACCCCTGACGAGATTGTCGCTACCCACGACCGAATGACCATCAAACACCAATTGCATAGCCGTCGACATATCAGTCTTCCCAGGACTCCGGCACTTGGCAATCTGGTATACAAGAACCCAAAGGAATGATTCCAAGTCGTCACAAATTTCATGCCGCCTAAGCGATGGCTCCAATAACCGCCATATTGAGATGAATTTCCACGTCCCCTACACGTTGCCCTCATTAGCTTCTCATCCGTTCATCCATTAATCACCATACTTACTGTCCGTGAATGTTGTCTTGCCTTCTCCGCACCTTTGCGAACCCTCTTACACAAGTCCCAGTCGATCAATATCCCACATCCTTCATCACTGATCAATATGTTTCCCGCGCTCACATCCCGATGCAAATTTAGTTCTCTCGTATGCAGCAGAGTGGGCTGTGACCATCCTTCAGCGTGTATACCATATATAATAAATCAGATTCCTTACCTATGATAGCATCCCGAATCACCTCACACAGTTGCCTCGTCGATTTGTATGTGTTCAGAGGCTTCCCAAGTGTTTCCAACACCAATCGGTAGTGCACATAAGGTTCCACACATGGTTGACCAGGACACCAGTCATGTTCTCCTCCTGGCCTTTTCACATAGTCCTGGGTCCTTGTTCTCTGAGTGGTAAACGAGGCGACGTCAGTATGTTCAGGCGACAAAGGGACATCTCCAGCTCTTCCAAACTTGGCAATGTTGGGAACTTGGGCATGTGCAATTCGCGATATACGTCGCCTTCCTTTTGGATCCCTGGAATATCGGTGCGCCAGAAATCCTTAGGTAAACAAGATTCGTGGTTGTTACATCATAAGCAATGTAACCAAAAGTGGAGCGACCGAAAAGGGCCTCTGTATACCACACTGCACCTGGTGTGATGTAGGATCTGAGCTCTCCGTTGATGTCGTCGCGGACAAGGAACTTGTGAAGATCCGTCTTCGTATACCCCCAATCCCTGGTAGGTCTTCAGTTTAGAAAGGGCCACTTCGGCGTCGTCGTCAGGTACAGGGTAACGGTGGTATCATAACCACGATCGACATCAGAAAGGAAATTAAATCTCCAAAAGAATTCGAAAAGGGTGTTGGTTGTGTGGCCCATTTGAATGCTCGGTGTAGATGACACCACTACGATCCCATCTAAGTAGGCGAGCGGATTCACGAAAAGAGACAGAAAAAGAGAAAAAGCGGAATTGGGAACGGTGGAGCGCTGATGCATATGCGAGCAACTGGCCGCAGATCTTATAGGCAGAATTTGTCCATCGTACGTGACTCTTTACGTGTTCTTCGGCTTTCTTCATCTCTGCGTGAGTGCGGAATATGTCGCTGCGTTCGCCTTGTTCTCTATCCACAAGTCGACCGCTCGCCAATCGAGTGAGTTTGGGTTGTCAGGACCAATCCCATTGCCGGAATAAACGGAGATGTCAGGTTTCAGGCGATATGGTCCCTTCTGTGAAGTGGTGGTGTTGACAAATTTGAGGTTAGGACAAAGTCCGGATGCATCGATTGCTTGAATCTATGTCAGGTGTAAGCGTTGGAATCATACATCGACTAGATGGCAGAGGAACTCGCAAATTCATTCTCGTGTTGTGAAACAGTTGATTGGGTAAACGATATCGTATTTGTTGGTCGTGGTTCGTGTGCCTTTGGAACAAATTCCGATAAGAATTTGTCATAGGCATGGGCCCGACAAATTTTTCAGAAGCGTCAAAAGTCATGTTTTTATAGCGTTCTGAGGCTTTGAGGTAAGGTAGAGAGCTGTGGGTTTCACTTCCTGGAAGATCTCTCTTCAACGGGGTTGTCTCAGAGAGTGTTTTCCCTGGGTGAGGGTCGTTGGAGTTGGGTGGGGTACTGGGATTGGGCATGCTGTGAGACAAGGATGTGGCGAGGATGAGGCTTGTGAATGACTTACTGTCTGTTGGGTCTAAATGGGATATTCTATGTTCTGGACACTCGGACGGAATGTGATGGAACGATAGGGTTCTTTTGGGGGGAGTAAGATTATCGATAGCGAGTTTACACGCCCGAGTGTCTGACTTGCCAACTGAGCGTTTGCACAAACTTGAACCTTAAAGACGGACGTGGACGCGGACGCGAACGATCACGTGCCAGCATTCATTCCGTTCTTTACCATTAATTAACGAATGTCGGCGACTACTAGTAGACTGGCTTTTGTGATAGTAAGTAGACTTGATTAATCTAGTTATCTTTATGTTAACCCAGTTCCTTTCCTCGCACCAGTAGTGGCTACAGGACCAGGTTGTATGACCTTTGCCTTGGTCTTGGCCCTGAGTCCCATTCCCACACCTGTGGGTTTCTGAGTGTGAGTCACATCTAAATACCCTCGCTGACTCGAATCGAAGGCATAGGGGGAAAAAAGGGGTCCATCTTATTATGATCAGAATCAGACTAACCGGTCCAATCATCATGTATGATTGGCTTCTCTGTTGGCTTTCAAATGCAGACTCACTCAAGTACTGTACGCAGTATGAGCCACACGCGAGCGTGGCGAACCGGCAGTTCATCACGTCACGCACGTCGCGAATACCCTAACGTCGCCTTTTACTTCATTCCCTTATATGGCACTTTCCTTGCGGGATCACAGCTCTCAGATAGGGTGCACATTGACCGAGGCGACAAGTTCTGTTCGCATCTCTCCGCTCGACAATAATACTCAATTTGAGAAAACTTATTAATCCGTGCTTCCTTTTTCTTTCTTTTTTTCTCCCGCAAAATGGATCAATCTTCTTCTATCAACGGACGGGGAACAAAAGCTTGCCCTCGTAAGTGTAACGAACATGAACGTTTCACAGCTCGACCACACTCTATCACAACACTCACTGCTCATCTCAAAACTGAATATTCCGAGGTTCTTTTTTGAACAAGTCGGACTCCCCCCGCCCAAAAGAAATATCATCAAAATTCGCGTAGCAGCTCTCGGACCCATTCCCACTCGTCCTTTATTGTCTTGGCCACGTCTTTGGCGGTCTCCCAGCCGATGTGGGCGCACTTTCCACGACCAAAGTCGATGATCCGATACGACGGCTCATCTAGCGAGCGATCTGCCCGAGGGACCGTGAGCGGGCCAGGTTGTACAAGGATGTTGCGGGGTAGGGTGAGCCTTGAGTGAAATCAGCCTTGTGTAGGCGTTTGAACAGCGTCAAGACATCCATCCTGTTTTTTATTTTTATTTTTATTATTTCGATATCAATTTCCAGACCCCGGTTTTTTTCGACGTTTCTTTTTCCAAAAAAAAATTATACGTACTCTTCTTTTTCTGACAGCGGACTAATCTGCTGGCCGCAAGGCTCCAGTAATAAGAGTGGGCTGATATATCTAAGTATCATGCGGATTTCCTCCCTCTCTGCTTCGGTGAATTCTCCGACGAGACATTGGTCATTGAATGCCTCCTGAGAAGCTCGGTAGTACCCGTAAAATTTGGGTACAATCGGAGGCAGATCGGGACCCTGGCCCTCCTGCAACTCGCGCGGAAAGGCGCTGTAGATCCTGGCCTCGTTAATGAGTACCTTGTCCTCGTCGAGAGTTGCCAGTTTGACGGCGACCGCACCACACATGGGTGGCGCGTTTTCCGGGGATGGAAGAGTTAGAGGCGCGAGGAAAACGATGGAGTGGTTACCTTCACCAAGACACTTGTGGTATCGGAGGTCAAGGTGGCATGACGTGGGATGGTCCAGGAGGCTTTCGATCTATCACCGTTTGTGCCTGCGTCTACGTAAAACGGGAGACTAGACGGAGGTATGGGACTCGATACGGGCGCACCTTTGGTATGGATTGAAACACGGCGCGGCGCGGGGTACCGCCGTACGAATTTGACAGGATTTCGTAAGATGAATTTGTTCCAGGTGTTTAGGTTTAAACTTGGATGAGAGATTTCTCGGGGAGATTTTTCACGGCGGATGAGAACCGATCTGTTTTGAAGAGACAAATCGTCGTAGACGTCGAGAACTGGAGGGAGGCCTTCCTCCGGAATGAAAGCTTCGAGGCTGGGAGGCATTGACTCTATTTTATCCGGCAATTGTTTTTCAGGCGAAGATCCATTCCCATTGTTCTCAGGGGTGCTTTGAGTGATTGACTCTGAGAAGATACAGTATGAAGCTTGTTATTGGCAACGCGAGAAGGGCTAACCTTTGGCCATTTCAGCATCTCTTTCAGACGCCGCGTTATCAGAAGGGGCGCCGTTGGGCTCGCAGTAATTAGTAGTGGGGAGAACGGCCATAGTGTGAGTTACAAAGTGGCTAGAATCCTATCTCTCTCTATATATATTGGACTGGCCTATTAGGGGTGGGAAAACATCCTTCCTTGCATTGAGCAAATGGTTCATTCACAGGAGGTGAGCTAGGAGGTGAGCTTACGACCTTGACTGAGGGAGGCAAGGGGCCTTATAATATATATCATATCATAATCATGATGTAATCTTGAACAAACAACAGTGGTACCGGGGTCACGAGACCACGAGCCACGAGTCTATCCGTGAGTGAGTCTTGCACATTCACTGGTTCGGTATACCAACCAATATGATATATCACAACGGTCAGATTGTACGAGTACATTAGTCGCTGTGCTGTGGATGCGAAAAAAAGGAATATGGGCATATCAATGAAGCTAACGAGTTGTGACATACGCGTTACGTCACACACATCACAGCGTGTCGATGTCACATTCGACGTAGACTTAGCGAAGCCAAGATCAACCCTCAACTTGACGAGGTTCATTGAATATGCCTCTTATTCGCATCGAATTATGTGATTTCAAGTCATATAGGTGCCCTTTCTTCGAATTTTACTAAATATTTCACCTCTGAACCCATTGACAATCAGGGGTCATCAAGTAATTGGCCCTTTCAAGAATTTCACCTCTATCATCGGGCCTAATGGTGCGGGCAAGTCTAATCTCATGGACGCCATCTCTTTTGTTCTTGGAGTAAGGAGCGCGCAGCTCCGAAGTAGCCAGCTTCGGGATCTTGTATACCGTGGCCGACGTCTTGCGCGGGATAATGGAGAAGGGACCTCGCAGCCTGACCGGGAAGATGAGGACGAGGAAGAAGGAGAAGGAGAGGGCACAGCAAAAAAGGCGTGGGTTCTTGCAGTGTTTGAGGATGAAAAAAATAAGGAGTGGCTCTTTCAAAGAACGTGCGTCGTCCTCTTTTCTCTGCTCGTAGATGCTCTTCATCAAGAAACTTTGATTAATATAGGATATCGATGACTGGTGCTTCTGAGTACAAGCTTAACAAAAGGACCGTCACTTACACTACGTACAACGAGGCCCTCATCAAGCACAATATTCTCGTCAAAGCTAAAAACTTTCTCGTCTTCCAGGGAGACGTCGAGGCCGTCGCCTCTCAATCCTCTAAGGAACTCACACGTCTCGTTGAACAAATCAGCGGTTCACTCGAGCTCGCTGCAGAGTATGAGAGGGCTAAGGAGGACCAGGACCGCGCGACGGAGAACGCGACGCATAACTTCACCAAGCGACGGGCCATCGCCGGCGAGATCAAGCAGTACAAAGAACAGAAGGGCGAGGCGGAGCGTTTCGAGGCTTTATGCCAGGAGCGCGTGCGTTTTGCGGACAACTTCCCACATTTGTCAAGATTAACTCTCTGTATGCGCAGGATGACCTCATTCTCCGCCGTCTGGCCTTCAAACTGTTCCGCATAGAAGAGAACCTCGAAAAGAATGCGGATGAGATTACAACGTTAGGAGCCTCCATCACCGGTCTACGCGATGAGAAGGACGTGCAGGACGAAGCATTGGAAGAGGCGCGTACCGGTCAAGCTAAAGCCCGGACTGCAGTCGCAAAGGCGGAGAAAAAGATCAAAAGGGCCGAAAAGGCCTTGGAAGATAAGGCAAGTGACTTGTCAACGGTCGCTCGTCTGTAGCTGCTTAGGCGAGTCGGTTTTCCCTTTGCAGAAACCCGAACTCGTGGCCGTGGAGGCATCCATCGCTCATTCAACCAGAAAGCTGAACAACGCGCAGAAACTCCGAGAGCAGGTGTCCAAAGAAGTGGAAAGGCAGGCTGCGAAGCTTCGAGGCTATCAAGGAGACCTCGAAACTGTTCAGAGGGCCGCTGATGAGGCGCAAGGCGAGTAACATGTGTACATTCTTGTGTTATTCTTCTTGACCAGTCATGCGATGGTAGAGGCTCAGCGGCGGGCGTCGCAGAGTAATCTTTCTTTGAGTGAGGAGAACCTAGAGGAGTATCGTCGGCTGTTCGTGACGCGTTTGGTTTATGAAAGTCCAAATCTCATGTGCTTTGGATTTATAGAAAGGCGCGGGTCAGCGTCCTCGCTGTTGAGGAGCGCCAAGCTCTCGAGAAGCTCACGCGGGAAGAAAAGACTGTGTCACGAACATTTGTGCAACTCCGAGACAGACAAGAAGAATTCGAGCGGCGAAGGGTGAGTTTACGTGAAGATAGCGATTCATATGAGACGAAGAGAGCCGACGTAAGCCCCGTCTATGCATCTTCATTTGACACACGTGCTGATGTATGGTTTCTGTAGCTGGAAGACAAAATCAGGGAGAATGGCGAGCACCTCAACAAGGTCAAGCAACAGCTGGAAGCCCAGCAGTCCGAACGGGCACGCATCAAGTATGGAGTCAACTGTGTTCATTAGATGTCGGCTTCAGTTGATGTGTAATTCTAGTCGTCGCGAGGCTGAGCTCAACGAACGCCTGCTGGAGATTCACCAAAAGCTCATGCAGGCCGGTTTCGACCAGAAGGAGTCCGAGCGCGAAGCAAGGCTGAAGGAGACTTTGGCAAATTTGCAACGTATATTCCCAGGCGGGTAACATGTTCAAAACTCGTGTTGTCAGCGAAGCTTACGAGCGTCGCGCAAATTAGGTGTTCGTGGTCGTTTGGTTGATCTATGCAAGCCCACCCAGCGGAAATACGAATCTGCCATTTCCGTCATCCTTGGTCGTAACATCGATGCTGTCGTCGTGGACGAGGAGCGGACCGCCATCGATTGCATTGAGGTGCGTCGCACAGTCTACACCTCAGCTCGGCTAAACGAAATTTTCATGTCGTGTAGTATATGCGCAATCAGCGTGCGGGCCAGGCGACGTTCATACCTCTCGATACGATTCAGGTAAAGCCGATCAACGACAAGTTCCGCGCGTTCGCCAAAGGCGCACGCCTTGCTGTTGATGTGATACAGTACGAATCTGCGATGGAGCGCGCGATACACCATGCGTGCGGAAACGCGCTCGTGTGTGATACGATGGACGTCGCGCGGTATGTGTGCTACGAGAAGGGCCAGGAAGTCAAAGGTGCGCGTCATCCCCTTCGGCACCTTTCATCGGTGTTTGGCGGCTCCAGTGTGAAGGTTGTTGATATGGTTGTTACGGTGTATAGCTGTAACGCTCGACGGCACGGTCATCCACAAGAGCGGCCTGATCACCGGTGGACGGAGCGCGCACGAGAACGGGAAGAAGTGGGAAGAGAAAGACATCCAGGGCATGTTTAAATTCCTTTTTGTGCACGATTTTGCGCCGGGTGGGATGTTTTGCTGACGTGGAGAGATCTGGCAGGTCTGTCCCGTTCGAGGGACAGCATTCAGAACGAGCTGAGCGAGCTTGTCAAGCAGAAGCCACGGAACAAGGAAGATGATAATTTGATTTCCGAAATGACGAGACTAGAGTCATTGCTTCAAGTCACTCGCGATGATCTGGTGCGCTTTTTTCTTTTTATTGATTAAAACATTTTTCGCGCTCATTTACACATATTCTAGAGCGCATGCAACCATAAGCTCCAGGGCATCAAAGATGAACTAAAGCACATAGACAGGTCCCTAAGGCAGCAAGCCCCAGAACTTGATAAGGTACTTTTGCTCGTAGGGCTTTCTATCACATAGTAACACGTGACCACCCCTTGCCTTGTCATTTGTGACAGGCACAAAATGCTCTCGATAAACTTCGCGAGCAGATCCAGCGCTTCGCGTCCGTTGTCGATATCGCTGAGGACCAAGTCTTTGGGAGTTTCTGTCGTCAGATTGGCGTAGCGAATATCAGGGACTATGAGGCACGCCAGCTCAAGCTCGCGCAGGAAGAAAGTGAAGCACGACTGCGCTTCGAGACTCAGATCGCCCGTCTCACGCACCTGTACGAAATTCGTATTTTCGTTGACAGACTGCTGCTGATCTGATCGCCCCTTAAAGAACGCAGTTCGAGGACGAGCAGTTGAAGAAGCTTCAGGAACGGCTCAATGTCCTTGCTGAGACCGTCACGATCGAAGAGGCCAATCTCACAGATTCTGAAGAGAAGAAGATCGAGACGGAAGACGAGCTCGAGAGGATGCGAGAAGGGATCCAGGAGCTCGAGGCGGATGTATCGCGCCTCAAAACGACGCTCGACGAGAAGTCAAAAATGGTTGACGACGCGAAACGTGCGGCGACCAAGGCTGCCAAGGCGCTGGAACAGGCAGAGAAAGAAATTTCCTCCCGGGTAGGATTAGGCGTTTCCGGCGCTTTCGATTTCCAGACTGATTACGGCTTTCGAGATCAGAACGATGAGATTGAGAGGTTAGGAGTCGAGCGTTCAGGCTTGTACCGTAAATGCCGTCTGGAAGAGATCAAGCTGCCACTGGTCTCAGGGAATCTGAAGAACGTTCCCATGGAAGAGGTTCGTTGTTCTTCGAAATCGATTTCCGCGCTTAATGACTATTCGATAAGAATCTACGCGACGAAGTGGCGATGGACGTTGATGAAGAGGACGAAGAGGGCGAGTCGACACAACACCCTAAGACTGTCTTCGATTACGGCATCGAGGTAGACTTTGCGATTCTCAGCGAGAACGAGCGAGCGGTGAGCGGTGTTACTCTCGATTCTTGTCCACCCAGAATTAGTGACAGCGCGCTTTTCTTGGCATGGCGCAGGATTCCTCTGGTGAAAGACTTGGAGAATTGGATGCGTCCATAGCGAAACTCAACGCTGAGATCGAACGGATGACACCGAACATGAAGGCCATGGACAGGCACGTTTCAACCTTTTTCACACTTTCTCAGATAATTGCAGGTTAATTACGGTCTGCGCAGGCTGGATGACGTAGAGACTAAGCTCGCAGAGACTGAGAAGGAAGCAGAGAAGGCTCGGAAGGATTCCAAGAATGCGAGAGATGGGTTCAACGATGTGAAACAGAGGCGGTATGTACGCCATCAACAGATCAGGAAGACTGATCCGCGAACGAAAACGTCCCCCCCCCCCCTCCTTTAGCACCGAATTGTTCAACAAGGCGTACGATCATATATCAGAACGAATTGACCAGGTGTACAAGGACCTTACTAAGGGCAAGGCAGCACCGATGGGCGGCGTCGCTTATCTCAGCTTGGAAGATAATGAGGTACGGAGGACGACAACAACCGATCGCATTTCCGCTTTTTTTTTTGTTCAATTTGTTTTTTTTAAGGAACCGTATGCGGGCGGTATTAAGTATCATGCTATGCCTCCCATGAAGCGCTTCCGAGATATGGAACAGCTGTCTGGCGGCGAAAAGACGGTGGCCGCCCTAGCTCTATTGTTCGCGATTCACAGGTGCGGTTGTGTTTCGGTGCCTGAGCCTCTCTTCTTAGAGAGGTAACTGACTGACTGACTGACTGACTGATGAGTGTCTATCTCGCCATAGTTACCAGCCGAGTCCATTTTTTGTGCTCGATGAGGTCGACGCGGCATTGGACAACACGAACGTTGCCAAGGTGGCCAATTACATTCGGGCACATGCCTCGGAGACGTTCCAGTTCATTGTCATCAGCCTCAAGGGCTCATTGTACGAACGGGGTCACTCCCTCGTTGGTATCTATCGCGATCAAGACGTGAATAGCTCTCGTACGCTCACCTTGGATGTAAGTGCCCAATCACTAGGGAAAAAAAAACCAAAGTGGAAGCTTTACTGACTGAAAAACAAAACAAAAAAAAAAAAAAAACGTTTTGACAGCTCACGCAATATGATGATGAATCATAAAAAAACGATGATCTTTTCTATTTTTTTTTTCTTTATTTATTTTTTTATTTTGGTGCGCTTTATCACCGTGTGTAGCCTTATCACCTTTTTTTTTCTTTTCCTTCGCGTAGAAAACCTGTTTGTTGTGTTGAAAGAGAAAGAAAAAAAAAAGAGTTTCGGACACGGACAGTAAGCTCCCTCCCATACGCCAAACTCTTTTTTAAACTGAGTTGAGAAATTCATCATCCAGAGGCGGCGGGGGAAAATATCACGATCACAGGATCTAGGATGAGCCGAGCCGAGCCGCCTACCCACCACCATCTTTGTTTTATTATTATTATTATTATAAAATTATAAAATAAAAATATTATATTAATAATTATAACTACCACAAAACATGCAACCCTAATTTTTAGTAGTTGGCTCGGTTTTCGATTTTTCGAAAATTTTCCTACTTTTTATTTATTTATTAACCTTTTCATCAAACACCCCCGCAAACCGCTCGGGCGAGAGGGGAGGGCTCAAAACCTATTCTGATAAGCGTGTACCAAACTTCAAGGGTTGTGTGTCGATCAGAACACTCAAGAGGTGAGGTGAATGATATCTCAAAGATAACATTTGAAAAGAAGATGATGGGGGGGGGAGGAGGGGGAGGGGGGAGAACATTTAAAATTGATCTGATTTGACACATCATGAGAGAAAAAAAAAAAAAAGGACTATTGTGGCTACCAAAAAAAAAAAAATAACAAATAACAAATAAACAGTAAAAAAAAAAACGAAAAATGAGAGAAAGACATATATATATGTATATGCGTGTAATTTTTGAGCAAGAAATTATCGGTACGAGTACGGAGGAAAGGACTGAATATATTTAAAACCCAGAAAGGAAAAACAAAAAGAGAGACCAAGTATTTTAAAAGAAAGAAAAAGAAAAGGAAAATAAATAAAAAAACATTATATGATTTTTTCTTTTTTACCAAGGAAGCTGAAGCCGAAGGGCTAGGAAGACGGAGAGGTAGGGACGCGCGGTAGCGTCACACAGTCTCGTTCGTCAACTCGCCCGTTCGATTCGAGAAATGATTGGTTTTGACTCTGAAACTCTCCCCGAATACGAATACTGCTTCCGATGTCGTGGTTGGTGCGATATCGGTATTTCTGTCGCCGTACTAGTAGTAGCAACAGCATTCCTGGGATGGCCATCTATCCGAGAAGAAGAAGTAGGAGAAGAAGGAACGATAATGACAGGCCGACCAGGCCGACCACCACCAACACCAACACCACTACCACCACCAGTAGAAGCCGTATGCGTCTGCGTCTGCGCTCCTCCAAAGTAGGACTTGAGCAATTCCACACGATCAGACGATACGATCGTTTGATTGGGCGGTATGGGAAAGTCAGAAAGACCGGAGATACGCGACGTGGTTGCCGTCTCGTTAGTCATATAACTCGACCGTGTCATATCGGTCCTTGCCGAAGGTAGCGCGGGCGGCAACAGGCCTAGGCCATCACCATCACCACCACCACTGCTGGTGACGCTGCTCCTAAAAGGTGAAATTCGCAATGGTGGGAGCGTCGAACGTTCCTCTTCGTCTGATAAAGAACTAGAACCCGCGGCCGCGGAGATGGCGAGCGACAGTGAGTCTTGGCTGCGGCCCCCGTGAATATCGCCCATGAAGGAGAGCCGGTGTGTCGGCGCTGTAGCGACTGGCGTGGAGGAAATGGCTTCGATCGTTCCCACGCGCAATAATTCTATTGTATCCAATCGTTGTCACCCAGGAGGTTCGTTATCTCGGTGAAAGGTAGTAGGACTCACCATCATGGTCAACGTCGTCCAGCTCCGATCTATCCAAGACAGACGAGGTATGGGACTCAACGTCATGGGATACATGGATCATGAGGGAACCATTGCTCTGCTTCCGGCCAAGGCTCCGATGATGAGGGCTCAGCGTTGGCGTCGCGTCATCGGGTGAGTTCGCATTCCTACTATTCATGTCCGAGTCGGATTGGTTGGAGAGCACCACGTTGGGGTCTGTGCGACTACCCGCGCCATCTCCCCGCAACCCCCCATATCGTAAACCCCACATCCGAGTAGGGCTCTCCAACGGCCGTCTGCTCGCCACATCCGAAGGACGCGTGTCCCGCACGTCTTGCATAGCCCCAAATTCACTGCTCAGCTGGCGCGTGAGCGCGGCCAGGCCACTCCCGGCTGAGATGCGACCACTCGTGCCAATGTCAATGCCGATCAACGAGCCAGTATCGCGTGACAACCCCCGACGATGCTCGCCTGACGGTGTCCGACTCGTACACGAGGCCATCGGACGATAAAACAGGTTACGGTAACGATCCAGGTCCTCGATGCTACTGAGTGGGTGAGGACTCTGCTGTGGCGACGAAGCGCGTGAGCCTGGAAGGTGCTCGTCGGCCGAGCTCGCCTGCGCAGAATGAGCAGAATGAGCCATTAACGACGCACTGAAGACGGGCGGGTTAAGAGCCTCGGAGGGAGAGGATGCGACAGTGCGGTTAGAACGTAAAGACATGAACGTCGACGACCCTTGTGTAAAATCTGGTCGGCGACGCTCAGGCGTGGTCGTGAGTGCCAGATGGGGGAAAGGAATGAGCAACTGCGCGGCGCTGGAAGGTGGCTCGTAATGACTTTCACTATCACCAAGCCCACTGTCCGCGCTACCTCTCCGTTGGAGCCCGTAGGACAAAGCGTCGGCGAAAAAGAGTGGCTCACCACTGAACCGGTTTCCCGATGCATACGCATGTGGACCTGAACGACCAGGTTCCGTGGTCTCCCACAACTGAGGCTGGGGAGGTGCTGGCCTTTGAGGTGCTGGCCTTGGCGGCGTTTGCGCGTAATTCTCCAGGGACGACGACTGATGTGACCCTCTGGCAAGCATGGAGACGGCGGGAGCTGTGGAGGTACGCTGAGAGGAAGACGCGTGGGGATACGCCAATGTAGACGCGTAGGGATGCAAGCTTGCTTGTGGGGGTAGGCGATGCCTCGCCGACACGTCGCTTGCGAGGGCAGCAGCGGACGCGGGAACCGAGACCAGAGAGGGATGCGGACCAGCATAATCAGAGCTGGAACGCCCGTGCGAGCGACGAGATGGGGGGAAAGTACCCTGAGCATACGGGTGATTTTGCATGTAAGGCAGTCTCTGGGACCCGGCGCCATCGTCCTCGGTCGACGAAGGTGGTGTGGATAAAGCGATACCCACGGCTGCGCCATTCGTTACCAGTGGCGACGGCGACGAGCCACCACCGGAGTTGGGTGCGTTGGCCTCGACGATACGCGTACCCCTCCCACCGCCGTCATGGAGAGGGAAAGTGTTCCCGTGCTCATCTTGAGGGCTCATCTTGCCATCAGAGATGCACAGCCCCGCTGCGGCACGTAATGCAGCCTTGCTCTTCGACCCGGCACGCGAATGTCCACCAGATGACAACGTGCGCGCATGAGAAGTACCAGAACGTGTCTGTAGCGTCTGCGTGCCATCACTCGAAGGAGGCGTGTGAACGGTTGGAGCGGCAAACTGATTGCCCAAAAGAGTCTTTGTCGTAAGGAAACCTACACCCCCTGAGTCCTTCAACTGCGCGCGCGTGCGTCCTACAGACTGAGAACGTGACCGGCCAAGCGATCGGGTCAACCTGGAAGCCTGCAGCGAGCGCGCTGCCTGAGCCTTCCATGCCGCGCGCTCGCGTTCAAAAGATGCGCCCATTTCCAGAACCCTAAAAATGGGTCGTGTCAGTTTGGCATGTATGTAAAAAGCACAAGTCGTGGGATATCAAATGTCACCAACTTGGCAAGTGATGGCCCAGGTGAAGGGAGGGAAAGATCATCCTGTGCAAAGCTACGTGGTCTCCCAGAGGATGAGTGCCCATCTCCATCGATTGATCCCTTTGGTGGCATCAGCCAGGGCTCGGCCAGGGGCGGCCCACATGAGGACTCCGAGTTTGGCGCGCGCAAATTCACAACCGACCGAGATCCGCGCATCCATGCCTGAGAAAGCTTCAAGCGTTCCCTGCCAGTGCTCGGTCCGGGTGGCTGTATAACGGGGATATACCGATGGTTCGGCAATTGTTGGGGCTCATCATCGGTGTGTTCCGTGAAGCGCGGACGCGGGAAGAGTAACGCGTCGCACCACGTCTCTGGAGATAACCAGCGGTACTTCCCACGAGAGGAAGTCGACTTGCTGGTCGGAAGACTGCGAGAAAAATTGCGCAAATTGGGAGCAGAAATAGTTTTCAACAAGGAGGACCGTGAGGCAGGTTTGAGATGTGGGGGAACCTCAGAACTATTATTCAAGGTGTCAGGGGCAGGAGGCTGCGGATACTGGTACGAGCGATCAACGCCTTTGCCTTTATCCAAGTAATGTGAGGCGGGTGGAACGATCGGTGCGCGTCTGGGAGGCTCAGTATGAGAAGAAGGGTAAGTATATGCGTATGGGTGCGTTGATATCGGGCTCTCACGATGATTGAAGGGGGTGATGGACGGATCGTGATGTGATAAAGACCGAGCAGCAGGGGCCATTGAAGTACCGATCAAAGTGTGAAACCGTCGACGAATCCTATGCCCATGATGTTGATGATGCCCAAACTCTTCTGCTTCTGCTTCTGCTTCTGTTGTTGTTGGCGGGCCGTGATGCACCGGACTGTGAGAACGTGGTAAAAAAAACTGAGACTGGGAATTCAGCACCGTCGCCCGATTTAATTGCAACGGATCCGAAGTCGATGTGTTAATACGAGAGCGCTTTCCTGAACGCTGCCGCGCTGCGGCGTGCGTGGAATCAGGACGAGACTTCCGAGTGGAGCTACCAAAAGTGAGAAGGCCGGCAAAGCTCAGACGGCTCGATGCGCCCGTAGGAGAGGACGGATAGAGAGGGGATCTTTGGGCTGGCCTTGGGGACTCTCCCACGCCGCCTGTAGTATCAGTATTCGCAAAAGCGGTGGTGGATGTTGTTGTGATCAACGCAGGGCGGTCCCCACCACGTAGAGAATGCGAATGTGAAACAGTACGGCGGCGCTGAGAACCCAAAATGGACATTCCAGGCGCGTCCGACGCGTCCGACGCAGCATTCATGCGATAAGGATGAGAACTATACGCGCCGCTATTCGGGAGAGCATAATTGATCCTCCCTCCAGTTACACGCCCATCTAATCGCTCTTGTCCCTGCCCATCGGACAGCTTGACACTAGAACCCCCGAGGTTGTTCAAGACTGAGCCGAGCAACTGACCCCAACTGTCACGATTTTGGGTGCGTGGAACGGTGGGAGGTAGCTCGTAAGGCCCGTTGTAGGGCATGTACCAGTCGTCGCCGGTTGCGATTTCTGGTGGCTCGGGGGGGATATGTGAGCGGGAGAGTTTGTGACCGAAACCGGAGCGAATACGAGAGAAGGCGGAGGGTGTGGTTTGAGTTTTGGTAGCCATTTGTGGGCCTTAGCTAGGTGGCAAAATGGACGGGCGCATAAAGCGTCAAAGGGACTGAAGAGAGTGTGAGAGTGTGTGTGATGATAAAGGACGAGAGGGAGAGGAAGGGAGCGAGAAGAGGGAGATAGGATAGGGAAGGATAGGGAGAGAGATGGTAGGTTTCGCAAAAAAGGGCTTGAAGAGGTGTGATGTGTTTTATCTTTCCTTTCTACAATCAGTCAGTCAGGTGGTATTTTTTTTTTTGGAAAAAAAGGCCTCAGACTTACCAGAGAAAGAAAAGGAAAAGGGAAAAGGGAAAAAGGAGGGACTAGCACAACATTTAGGAAAAATAATCAGATGGTAGTGTTCGACAGGATCATTTGAACTGGGAAGGGGAGAGTGAGGTGACGGAGGGGACAGACGGAGGGGGACGGGAAGATGTCCCAACTAACACACACACAGGGTTCTAGAAAGTTTTAGTTTTAGTTTTTCGTTTTTAATGATGTGGTCATTCCGTTTCCACGTGCACTCACTCACTTTTGATTGAATGAGTTACCCGTAACCCGTACCTCGTACCAGACACCCACACACCCAACTGTTCGTTTGCAATACCGAGACCGATTTGCCGAGGAATGCTTGATTTTAGCCCTCTTTTGATGAGCTCATAATATAAAATAAAATAATATAATATAATATAATATGATATAAATAATATGATATAAAAACGATCGGCGTCCCTTAGAGGCGGTGCCTTAGTGTGTGTGTGAAGACTCTCACATACCTTTCTTTTATAGTTATAGACTCTTGCCGTAAACATAAAATAAAATAGTTCGTCGTTGGGAAAACCTCTTTCATCATCATCAGTCAATCCAATCCCATTGACAGTTTAATCACGATTCTGTACACTGTATTTTATTTTAGATACCATAACTACCCCCCCCCCCCAGCTCCCACCCCGCTCCCGAGCCCTCCCATTTCTAGTTTTAACAATTTCATGCCATCCCCGCCAAACAACCGGGCAACACGGTATATGGTTAGCTAGTTAGCTGGCTGGCTTCACGATCCCAACCCCTCGAATGCCCCTTTGATCACCACCTCCTGTTGCGCGCGATAGAGCTTACCAACACCAGGCGCAGGCACAGCGCCCCCATGACGTCCATGATACACGACCGGTTTCTCGAGGATATGACCAACGCGCAGGGCAACGTGCGGCCACGCCCCCTGGTTGCGAGGTTCCTCCTGCACCCAAAACACCTCGCCCGCTGTCGCCCCGCCAAGCACCTCACGCAACTCCTCGAACGGGAACGGACATAACTCCTCAATTCTGACCAGCGCGACGCGCTGGCCGAGACCCCGTGCGTCTCGCTCTTTCACGAGGTCGTAATAGAGCTTACCCGAGACGAGGACGACTCGCTCTGCGATGCGTGCCTCCACGAGCGGATCTCGCAGCACGGGTTGGAACGTGCATGACCCCTCAAGATCGGACAACGACGAAGACGCGGCCTGTCGGATCAATCAATCAATGAGCGGGGGTGGTACTTCCTCATCACCGCTAAAGTGCGCGTGAACCACACATAACACGTACAGGAAGACGCAAGAGACCTTTAGGCGCAGCTACGATTAACGGTTTGCGAAAGTTCCGCTTGATCTGCCGGCGAAGAACATGGAAATATTGCGCCGGGGTCGTCGGAAAGGCAACATGCATGTTTACATTTATGTGCCTCTCGCCGATGGGTTCGAACCGGTCATCCGTCAGCTACGTGCCTCAAGTCAGTCAAGGTTCCGCCCCTCGCACATGCCTAGAAACTCGACCTGTAGCATACGTTCCAGTCGTGAAGAGGAGTGCTCCGGGCCAGCACCATCAAGGCCATGTGGGAGAAGTAAGACGATTCCACTCTGTTTCAACCACTTGGCTATGAGAAGCATCAGATGCCAGAAACTCATCAGATATATCACATCACAAGAATTTTGGTCACACACTTTCCGCAGATGAGATGAACGTATCAATGATGACCTGTGGCCATAGGCACGAATTTTCTCAGGAACACGTCTAAACTTCTCAGCGAGACATTCCCTCACCTGAGCACCATTGAAGAAATCTCCGAACTGCGTACAACGATCAGCCGAGATCAGAAAGGGTTGACACACATAAAAAAACCCACCTGAGCTTCCCAAATTGGTAACATATTCGGTTTTTCCCAGCTCAAACCATATTCGAACTGATAGGCATTTCCTATTTTAGAAGACATGACCCTCCCTGACTAGCACACAAGCCTGACTTACGCCAAGTACAGCCAACTCGCTCAAAGAACCTGTGAAATCACTTCGGCCTGTGTGCGATAAACAGACAAAGTTACACACTATTTGCGAGCTCGAGCTTGCCCTGGGAGCCTAGTTCCGCGTTCAAAGGAACGACCACGGACTCCGTCTTTTGGTCAACTAGCATCGCATGCCTGCGTGGCACAACTATAAGTATGCACTCCCGGCCACCATCGGGGTTGTACTACGTACCTTTGGCTGAACGTTCCGCGTCCAACGTCTTGACCCGATATACGTACATCGCAACCTTCCAACATTAATGATCCGAACGCCATAGCCTAACCGAACCGTTTCGCTGGGATTTGGCAGGAGAGAGGGCAAGGAGAACCCAACTCACTTCGGCAGTGGCCCAATCCAGACCCGTACCTTTCTCAATTGTCTGCAACCGGTGCTTTACATGGCGCTGAAGTCTCGGATGGATCTCCTGCAGTGCCGTGCGCGTACATCAGCCGGTCAAGCCAACTTGCTCATGGGGAAAGCCAAATTGGACGCACAAATCCAGAAGGAACCATAACGCTCGCACGCCCGACGCCCTCTAGCACTTCGCGCGCCACGCCCGTTGCGGGATTACGCTCCGCTTTCTTATCCGCGGGCCACACGATGCCTTTCCACTGGCCCTGCAGCATCGTCGTCGCTGTGGGGGTGTACGTATCTGCTTGAGCGAGCTCGACGTCAAGACGGCTACGAGCCGCGTCACGCACGGCCTGTGCATGTGCAGAGGTGATAACGTCATCCGACTGGGCAGAAACCCCCTCGGAGATCAGGACAATGAAAGGGGAATGATTGACAGACGCACAATAAGCCTCTCCTCGTAAAGCGCAGGGACCGACTTCCTGGACCGAATCTTCTCGTACATCAATGGTTGCGTGAACGCTGGCTCGTCGAGTTCATTGTGGCCCCTGTTAACATGAGCATGAGTTCACTGAGTGCAATCGAGGACCGCCAGCGGCAGGAAAGGGGGACTCGCCAGCGACGATATACCAGTAGGTCGATTATCACGTCCTTGCGGAAATGATGCCTATATTGGAATGCGACGTCAATAGCACGAGCGACATCTGCAAGTGTGATGAGGATGAGCAGAAGAATTGATGAAAAAGTGTTTGACCTTGCCTTCTGGATAGTCGCCATTGACATGGAGTACGGGAGCGTTAATCATCTTGCCGATATCAGAGCAGTACAACGAGGAGCGCGCGCTTGAAGCCGGAGTTGTGTAGCCGATGCTTTGAGGAAGTGCTTAACGAGACCGCTTGCTAAATTGTGAAAAACTTTACCTGTTACTGCATGTATAGAAGGTGGTTTAGAGACAATGCAATGGGCACACAGCGACGATACACACTTAACGACTATGTGAACGCTTCCTCCGCTCGTGAAATGAGGTAGATTGCCTAGAAGCACTTTGAATATCGAGAATTCAAGCGCCAGGACAAACGTACTTAGGCCAAGGGTCTCCATCACCACCCCCTGTCCCGTAAAGCTCGCATCGCCGTGCAACTGAACGCACATAGCTTTATCACCGAGCATGCAATCCTCGGGAGACGTGTTAAGGAGCGAGTACTGCTTCGCACGGGTCTTACCAAGCGCAACTGGGCTCACGGCTTCCAAATGTGAAGGGTTCGGGAGTAAAGATACTTTGACATCAGCACCGTCATACGTCAAAGTCGGCGATGCGACTGCGAGAGGACATTCAGCGTCCGCAGCGAAAAGACAGAGGCAGAAAACTGCACCTAAATGACTTATCACATCACCGACGGCTCCGAGTTCCTCGGGGATCTCGTAGCCTCCCTTGATTTTATGGAAAAGAGAAGTGGGAGACATTTGCAGTAGACCCGCCAGTAGGTTCAAGCGACCTCGGTGGGGCATAGCAAGTATGATATGCTGTACGCCAGCTAGCGATGTGGAATGAGCAAACGGATTTCGGGGAGTGTTTTTTAAAAAAAGTAAAAATAAAATAAAACACGAAAAGGATATCTTCGAACCTCGAGCGGCAACTGAAAAAAGCGCATCGAGCGCAGGAATCATCGATTCGCCTCCCTCCAAACCATAGCGCTTCAGGTTGGGGAACTTCAATTGGAGAAACTGATCGAACGTCTCGCTCTGCGCGAGGAGCTCGTGAACGCGCTTTTTCTGACGAGCATCCGGGAGCGGCGGGGTGCGCGCTTCGAGCATGTGAGAGAACCAGAGGCGCTCGGTCTTAGAGGGAGAGTGCATGTACTCGTACGCGATGCGCCCCACGTATATCGTGCGCAGGTGGTTCGTAATATCACGTAAGGTCCAGTGTTCCGCATTGTCTGGGGCCTCGCCGACGCGTTTGGTCCATAAGATTCCGTTGACGTCGTATGTTTTTGAGCCGTCCACGAGCCCATACCGCTTCGGGTCAAGGGCGTCAACGTCGTCGCGCTGTAGGAGGTCCAGGGGGTCAATGCGCGCAGCGCGATGTCCGTGCATGCGTAATGAGTCAACATATCGAAGCAAAGGAGCGTTTTCGACTCGGTTCTGTAGCTGTGTCGGACAGTCTAGGTGGGGAGATGGAGATCAGGTCAGGCAATTCAATAACCCAGCAAAGTGCATAATCGGTGCTTCGTTTTCTCCATCTCCTCATATGTATGTGCGTCATTCAGTAGAGTTGCACGGGGTATGCACCAAAGACAAGGAAGGCATCTCCAGGACTAACAAAAAAGAATCAATCAACTCACAATCAGGTAAGGTGAACGCGCGGGGCTTTCGGAACCCAAAGGATTCATCGTGATAGCTTCGCCATACAGCTAAGCTCTGTCGGAGCTGAAGCTGCCGAACGGACGGACGGTGCATTGTATCTACTCAGCCTCGGGGTTCGAGGATATAAGAGATAGAGTAGGGTGTTAGTGCGCCTTTCGTCGTCGTCGTCGCAATTTGAGGGGAGGGGAAAGTTGTGATCGGCCACTAACACTAGTAGACGGCCGGAACATCGACAATGGCCGTCATCATAAACGAACAATTACATACGAACGAATTAACCTTTTGAATGTGCGTCTTGACCATCCTATTCAAATCATAGGCTGGTGCGATCCGCGAGGTTCAGCCCTCTGGCAGCGACCGCCATGACTACTACACTCTTAACTGAGTACTCGAAATCGGCGTTTCCCCGGTCATTCCAGTGCAAATCGACTTGCGCGGCCAGTTTTCATCCTCACGGTCGTCTCCTCACTCAAGTCACCCGGCATGTAACATATGGGAAATCTCATGGCCGGGTTCAGACTTGTCAAAAAACGTAATAGTGGGTAATTTCAACGACGACGACGATGAGAAACAGGCAGTTGGATTTCAAGTTCACCTGAGTCGGCTTTCCACTCCTCCAAGCTCGTTAACGCCTCCTGACTAGTGAACACCAACTGAGTGTTTACTTTGGTCCCAGGCAGAGTATAAATGTGCCCCTTGAGCGTCTTTCTTCCACACCTCGAGCGCCCCACACAGCACAGTGACTATCTGACTATCAGCTAGCGTTCGTTTCTCTAATATTGTTATACACACACGGCCTTGCTCGTCTTGATCGTTAAGATCTTTTTATTTTTATAACGTTTGCGACTCGGGAAAAAACGTCTTTTCCCCCGTCCTTCAACCCCATCGGCAGCTTTGAATGAGTATCAAAAGCTTGGGGGGACGCGACTGTGACTCTTCCAATTCGATATTAAACGTATTTCGAAAGTAACTAAGGCATTCTACGAATAGGGAATGATAGTTCATCTCCTCGCATTGTCGGTGAAGCTCCGTGAGGGACACAAAGTCCACACACTCACCACATCGTTGATCCTTGTAAAGATGGCTCGGGCGCTGTCACCCTTTCTGGCTGGATCCGTTTGCTCGCTCTTTCATTACAAAGTCCCGATAATAAAACTTCTGACATTAATTCAACTTTTGATTTCGGACAGACTCTGATATGGTGCAAATGTAATTGATGAATGGCACGAGCAATTTTCTTAGCAAAGTCAGTTATTAGCATTCCGGGGTCCATTCCTTGCATTCGCTTTTGTCTCCTTTCATCCTTATTGCTCTTCTCTGAACTATCAACGACATCAGTGCAACGCCAAACGGAACCAACTAGCAATGTTTTCGCCAAAAATTTTACGCACGACAAACTTTCACATTCGAAGTCACGGTTATCTTGCTCACATCTGCACTGCCTCTCTGTTCAAGGGGTTATTCAAGCGAATTCAATTTTTTTTGCAATGCGTGAAGGCCTACACACGGAGGACTTTATAGAAAAACTTGGAAAGATAATGGCTCAAGTGCTCTCTCAATTCTGCCAAAGAAGGGAATGAGTCGGAGTTGCCAGTGGGCTAACTGTTGTAAGGAAAGCATGAGCGTTGGGCACGAAACCTTCAGCCGCCGCCACTCCTGGTTAACCCATTTCTCTTCTCTTCGTACGAGCCCTGGATTACAACATTTCTGATTATTTGATCTCAGTCATAGACACTCTTTACTATACTACAAAGCGTTTAATGCATGGTGCAAGTTTCAAAGTTTCATCTTATCAGCTACATCGGACTGTTTGCGCTCCGGGCCGGCTTCCCGACCATCAATTTTCTCATTTTCTTTCTTCACCTATCTTAACCATCGCCTGCACTTCACCGTCACTTCACCGTCTTCAGGACTTGGTTCTTTCCTTCCTTCTGTCTATCCCCTTTACCAAATTCGCCATCTATGGCCTTCTCTCACTATACCGCTCTTTTCAAATCTGGACTTTCAACAAGTATATAAAGGCACCCATAATGCTTGTAGTAGAGCTAGCAAACCAGCAATCTAGTCTCTCTCTCTCTCTTTCTCTCGCTTGCAAGAACAGTTCTCGAACAAAGCGCAAGGTCAATCGGCACCATCAGCACTGTCATCAGTAACATCCAGCACGTTCTTACCCCCTTCGACTTCGTCGCGTCGCGCGGGCTCCCCTCCTTCCTCCTCTCTGCTCACCACTCACTTTTCTCTTTAGGGAACACACTTTGCTTCATACTCACCGCGTATTGGATCCATACACTGTTGGGTATATAAATGGGTTGTAGGAAGGAATGAATACCCTGCTAGTTAGGCATGCTCATGCAGTGGCGAAACGATCAAGGAGACGACCTACAATGTTGATGAAAATGTGAAGCTCATCAAGCAAGCCAAATGACAATGTCAAGGTTATTAAAGAGGGCGCCCGCAGTTTCTTCAATGACTCATGCGTGAGACTCTGACCATAGAACCGTCGTTTCTCCCTTGATTCACCTATAGTTATCCATGATCGGCAAAATACTTGCACAGGGAATCAGTCGCGAAAAACTAGACACTGCCTACATTTCCTGTTTTATTTTGTCTTTTTTTTTTTTACCGCTGTTGACCTCTCAGTACCTAGTCCACCAATCCTTTCTCTGCGGGAATACCCATACCATGGTCCTCAGCTAGCTCCGCAATCATCCGGGATCTCCAGGTTAAACACGGGGCTGAAATCCGATCGGCTTTGACAGCATTTACTTCTATTTTTCACTTCAAAGATACTGGAAAGCAAGACATCCGCAGCTTGCTCTCTTTTCTTCTAATCAAACTCTCTGACAAGTCCGACGAATGCTATGGCGTCCTTTATCGCTTACATCCTACACACCGTGATGATTCGCAACAGTAGAGTGGAGGTGCACTTGATACCTCATCCGTGCGTGAAAAGATCCTCGACTTTGTGGAAAATCTGGTCTATTTGCGCTGCCTACCTATGCGTCATGGGTCGCCCCTTCAAACAATATGATTCGTCGATAGCATTAAACGTGCTTTGAACGAATTCCCGATCGCGATGAAATGCTCCAGGGCCACCGTCTCTTCCAATACTCCATCACATCGGCTTGCCCGCTTCGAGTTGGGGCACTCGTGGAGATCTCCGCGATCTAATGTGACTCAAAAGCCAGGCGGATGTTAGTCGCAGAAGTAGCGGTTCTCTCTCTGCATGATCGATGCCGTGACTGAGGTGGAAGGACCGCAAATTGTTCAATTCCTCACACATATCTCGGTAAAGGAGTTCTTGACCTCGAAACCGCCTTGATATTGCGATCTCGGGAAAACATGTCACGTCACTTATGTACATTCGGAACGCCTGCACGCTGGATTCTGGGCAGAAACCTGTCTGAGCACGCTACCAGGGGGGGGTTACATGACGATATCAATAGAGATCGGCTGCAGAGCTTTCCCCTCGGCTTTCTTATGCAGCCGAGCACTAGGCTTGTCACCCCAGGTCTTCTTCGAATGTCTCCTCGCGAGTTGGAGAAAAGGCACGAGAGAGAGACTTATTCGATATGCCAAAGCCACACTTCCGGGCATGGATCTGTATCCATGATAGGGACATTGGCCGAGAGTGGGATGGACGAATGATCTTGAACTTGAAGAAAGCCCAGCACAGGAGAACTATAATGAAGGGTGACTTGTTGTCGCATGCTACGACTCCTCGAACAGAGCGCAGAGACGTCAACTTTGGGCTATATAAGAGAGAGACCAGCGCACTCGGCATTGAGATAGGAAAATGCTAAGGTCGTACAACACCTGCACTGCACTTTGACATGGAGCGGACGTTACGTGTATCATCGGAAGAAGGGTAGCGTTATGTAAAATGTAATATGGTCATCGAGCGACAGAGACTAAGTTTACGCGAATGAGCACGCCGTTGTTTGTTTTCATAGTGCTTTAGTTGTCGGCTGGTAAATAATTTGCAACACTCGTAACTGAGTGTGTTGACTGGTGTGATTGTCGCGTTGTTGTCGTTGTTGTTTCCCTCCTTCCCTTCCTGCCTCTTACAGGTCCACTTAAAACACGCGCGACGCCAACGACTTCAAATTCTCG
Organism: Multifurca ochricompacta; assembly: GCA_022496185.1. Lineage (NCBI taxonomy): Eukaryota > Fungi > Basidiomycota > Agaricomycetes > Russulales > Russulaceae > Multifurca > Multifurca ochricompacta. The sequence goes on along the minus strand of WTXG01000034.1, from coordinate 54,193 downwards.
TCGCCGTCGTCTGTGGGCCCTGACCTAATCAGCGTGCATAGGAACCACTGATGAAATCAGCGATACCGGAAATCGCCTCGTTAAAGTCCGTTACTGAATTGAATGAAATCGAACTGTTCTCTTCTCGCAAATTACAATGGAACGGGGATGGAGTATTTCATTGTCACCAAAATAAAAAAAAACCTCAATTTCTCTTCAACCGCATGATCCCAGTGCAACATCTCCCTTCTTCCTCCCTCTTCTTTTACACCCCTGCTGTCCTTCCACAGATGAGGTATATCCCCATGGCACAACCACACGTTCCTCACTTGACCCACAAAACCCTAATTTTTTTTTTAAAGGTTAAGGATGTTGAGACGGACCCAAAGCCACCGGATCAACCCAAGTGGCATTACTGCCATGCACACTTGTGGCATGCTTTGACTGATTGATAAAGGACAATCCACAAACACTCTTTATTCTCTCTTGTGACTGCAGGAAAATGGACTTAGATAGTATTGTTCTACAAACTAGGATTACACTCTCTTTTAGTATTTAAGGACATCCCCTCATGTAGTTGTCACTTTAGTTTTAACCAACTAAACTGAAGTGAGTATTACTTATCTTATCTCTTACCTTACTTAGTTAACATGTTACATCACACAGTTATTGCTACTAAACTAGGTAAACATAATATTATAAGTTTTAACCAACTAAACTGAATTATTGCTACTAAACTAGGTAGTGCTTATCTAACTTGCTGCTGCTCAAAATGACAAAGGAATGCCCAAACAGATGCAGAGATGTTCAGTCAGGGTTGTGCTGTGGAAGACTATAAAGCAAATAGCTCAGTCTTTGTGCTAGAAGACTTTATTAGTAACTAGTACATATAAAGCAAATAGCTACAGTTGAAGAATCAGTAAAGTCTATAGCTACAAGTGTGAATGGTACTTTTTTTTTTTAAATTGAGTGTTTTTTTTTTTGAACTTGAGTTTATTGATGTGCTTGTAGGGCTGCGTGCCGTACCTGTAGCTTACGGTATGATGGTGCCGTAGTATGGTGCCGTACCCATACCGTACCAGCTCAAGTCAATCATCGAGACGGATGGTTACGGGTACGGAAAACGCTGTCCGAACCTGTCAAAAAACAGCCATAGACAGCATTAGACGGCATGGACGGCAGGGCTTTAATCTTGTCATTAAGCTACCAAAACTCCCCCACTATAGTATCTTTACCTATTTAGATAGTAGATAAGTGTTAGCTAAATATGGTAAAGATAAGAGATAAGATAAACTAACTAATACTCACTTCAGTTTATGTGGTCAAAACTGAAGTGAATGCATACAGAGTAGCAACATTTTATACTGTTCAGAGGAGCATGACAATAAGTAGAATAAATATCGTTATTCAAATGTGACAAGACAGAAGGAATGTGTTGTGCGTGCAATGTCTCTGAATCAATTATCTTATCATAATCATAAGATCAAGTGTGACGGTTTGCGAAGTTTTTGTGACACAGGTTGTCACGAGAACGTGACGTTTTTCGAGTCGCGCGCGCGCGCGCATTTCGGTTTCGGTTTCTCTGATCTCTGCCCCCGAGTCATGTGACTAGGGGCTAGCATTCTTCTCATTTGATTGTTTAAGTGCACACCACGCTTGCGCTACAGAGGGTGCAACCCCTCTTACTAATTCTCATCTCAGCTCAGGGCCTAACCCCTGGAGCATATGGTTACTTAGATACTTACTGGAACCTTCTAGTTAGCTTACATTTACTGATTGTGCCTCACTCAAGATGTACTTAAGCTACTAGATTTACTGAGACAGACCTTAAGTCTGTTCTCTTGTACCTAATACAGGTGTATTCGACTTCACAAAGACCCCCCCTTGAACTCCCTGAGTAGCAGCTTGGAGAGCCTTCTTCCCCAGTGACTTTAGCAGGGCTGATTGCCACTGCTCTCGACTTGTTTCCTGCATGCACCCCCTCCATAACGTTGTGGGCACCTGAAACTTTGACCTGAACTGGGCCTTCTATAGTAGCCTTTGAATCTTGAGTGTGCTCCGCTTCTTGAGAGCTCTTGACCCCTTGAAACACGATCAGATGCAGCAGACACCTGGCTGTGACATCGAGTCCACCCAGGAGCCCGGCTGTCTGGTCTCTGGTCCCAGTTGCAACCGGCCCATCTAATCTAGTGGATGGGGCACGATCTCCCTCTGTTGCCTGACAAGAAGCAGTTGCAGCAGTCGAACCTTGCCTCACCCAATCAACTCCATTACCTTTACTTTTCCCTGCGGGGTTTTTTCAATGGGCGCCGCCCTAATACATTTACAGTAGTGATGTGCCTGGCCCGGCTCAAAGCCAGAAGCCGGGCCAAGCCAGGCCGTTGTGACGGCCCAGCAAGGGCTTTGGCCTGGCTCAGAGAAACTAAAAGCCAAAGCCGCTGGCTCAGGCCGCGGCTTTCAACAGCACATACAAATGCATTAGCAATCGTCAAAATCAGTAGAAATCTTATCACAAAGTGGTTGATTTGGGTCACGTGATCATGTTTATCACGGCATTTCAAACTTTTTCTTCGATATAGCTTTGCAATACATAACACACCTGTAACGGGTGAAGCTCTGTGTACACTTAGAAACAGGAAGGGCAAAAAGGAAGTGACCTAAGTCGTTGGGCGTACCGCGGAGGCAAACGTCATGCGTCAAGTAATGACCAGGAACTGTGTCACCCACTGTGGTTTTGCAACCACGATGACGGCGTTCTGAAACTGGAAGAAACTGCAGCCCCAAGAGGACAAGATCCAAAGGATCGAGTCACACAGGGAGGCAGGATACCATTAGCACTATGTATCGAACTCGTGTAGACAGTTACTCACCTGCAGCCCCAAGAGGACAAGATGGGGGCTACAGGCTGTTACAGAGGGTCTTATATACATTTCTCAGTGTAACGAGGTAAGCAGTAGGTGTAAGCAAGAATCAGCAAGTATCAGTCAGCTGTATTGCTGACTGAGCCTTATCTTTGTGATTCGTAAGCTGCTTTACTCTGCTGACTGATCATGCTCCACAATGTGATGTCATAATGACGTCATTGTGGAGTAGATAACTGATATGTAGTCTAGCCCTTAGGTCTGGAACACGTCTATCTACTGATACATGTGGTTCTGTGCTAAAATTGGCCATGGCCCAACCTGGGCCCTTATCTAGAGCTCCACTTACCTAGAACCTTCTAGGCTGGACTCTTCTTATCTTGATAACAGCTCCACTTGGTCTAGAACCGTCTAGACTGTGGGGCCTTGCCTATTGTGGTAAACACAATAGAGAATCGACTTGTTATTGTTGAGTGGCTCTTGTGCTGACTAAGCAGCATGTGACTATTACATGTGACTCGGTCACATGATCCATGTCATGACTACATTCCCATGATCATGTGTTGAGACTGCTGGGTAATCTTCCCACAGTCATGTGATCCAAAAGGGAGAAAAGAAAAGGAAAAATAAAATAGAGCCGTGACAACACCAAGTCAGATTTGGATTAGCTGAACTATAACTACTAGTTATATGTCATAAAATTTTCTCTGCCAAAAGCCGCGGCTTGGGCCAAGCCGGGCCAGGGCCAAGCCGTCTGTGGTGGCTTTGGCTCAGCCCAGACTTCAGGAAAGCCGGAGCCGCCTCAGGCCGAGCCAAAGCCACGGCTTTTGGGCCAAGCCAGGCCAGAACATCACTAATTTACAGTAGCTACTAGGGGACCTTTTGTACTAGATAGCCACGCAACTTGGGCAAGGCCTTGCAAGCGCGTCATTGAAACTTGATTCAAAAAAAAAAAAAAAAAGAAGCAGTTGCATCTTGCACGCACGCAAGCTGATACTGCACTGGGTCATTGAGCTGTCTATTAGTCTATATATTTGATTTTTGCCTTATTGTAATTGAATTTTGGTCTGCCAGAGTCCAGTTGGAGGTATGCTTGCATTTGCCACACTTGGCTTTAGGAGTTGCCTTGTGCAAGCCCAAATATAGTTTTTGGGATGCCCCTTTTTGGGGCATGTTTTGGTATTGTTTCTCTGATGTCTCTTTTGTGATAATGTACCTACAATTACATTTATTGAGGGAGTTCATGTTCCAGTATGCCCTGTTTACACCAATCACACTCACAGAAGCAAATGCAATGCTTGAAGTCCCTCTATGAGTTTCAGATTATGGCTGGTAAAGTAGATTGCTGGGTATTGTACTCATAAACTACATAAAAAGGTGTAGAATAGCCATAAGAATACACCTATTCATTGCTTTATCACTCTAAGCTTCTTGCTCATGCTACCCTGGTCAACTTTATTTTCTCTAGTAATACCGTCTACTACTGTATACCATAAAACGGCCGTACCATACCCGTACCGTACCGTCAGCGATCCAGTGAGTACCAAAAACGGAAGGTGTATGGGTCAGCCATACCCGTCCTTCACCATCAAATAGATGGCCGTCACCATCAAATGGATGGCACGCAGCCCTATGTGCTTGTGGGACTCAGCCCAATCACATGGCTACATCAGGGTACAATGTAACTACTGTGAAGGTGTACAGGAGATGCCATGTCTACTGGGACATGCTAGGTGGAAAACTCTAAGAGAAAAACCAGGGAGAAAGTATGTGGAGAGGCTGTCCAAAACAGAGACTGTTCAAAGTTGTTGGCTAAACATGCACCCCAATCAAGGGACCTTAAACAGGACCCTGGCTCACACACTAGAAAAGAAATGGCCACATTGGGGATTGAACCCAAGACCTCTGGACAAGCCAGGTCCAGTGCTCTAAACCACTGAGCTACACAGCCTCAGGTTCATAGTGGTACACAACCTCCTATATGAGGTCATGCAGAGTTGCATTGTGTGACACCTGACTGTGTCAACAAAAGTAAGGGAAAACTTACTAAGTCTGAGACCAACAAGGCACCCCTCAAGGGGGCTCATGAGGCCACTGGGCAGTGATGGGCTTGAAAAAGGCCCAAGATCCCTGGATAAACTCCAGAAGCTGAGTGACTCTGGTGCAATTGTTGAAAATCTGTGGCCAGGTAAGCTTGTTGAAGAGCAAGCCAGGGTCCATGTCACATTCTGTCCATGTTTGGGCATGTAATTGTCATGAACTGACACCCTAGAAGACCTCCTGACCCTCTAGAAACCCCTAGACACTCCCAGAGACCTTGCAGAACCCTCAGAGATGAAGATAACCCTAGATTAAGACCAGAGAAGGGCCAGTCTGGACCAGGGCTGGACTCCTGCCAAATTGGAGACCTGTGGGAAGAGTACTAACAAAACCCCACAATGCCTAAACAGCAGTCCACAAACTGTGGACTGTGGACTGCAGATTTCTAAGCCCAAAAGTAGGACTATTATCATTGGTGGATAGTGAATAGCAGGGGTAACCCCCGGGTATCTTCATTGGTACCCGTACCCGTACCCGTACCCGTCGCTACGGGTACGGGTAACCCGCGGGTTACCCACGGGTCACCTGCGGGTTGTGTGTGTTAAACGCGTGCAAGTTTTTTACTTGCATCGCGCATTTCGGATATCCGGCCCGGGCCATCCCGGACCAAGGAGATACACAACGCGTTCATTTATGGCTGCTTAAGATCCCTCAATGACTCTTGTTTTATGCTCAGAAGATTAAGATAATTCATTATTCCATTTTTATTTTATTATTCTGGTCTCAATTTTATACAAGCACAACTAAAATCCACCCCAATATACAGAGATGATTAGATAGGATGTAATAGAACATTGATGAAAAACCTGTCAGATAACCACACAGAATGCAAAATAAATTGATGGGTGCATAGTTAATGATAGGGGGAACCCCTCTATATTTGTTTTGATACCCAGGTTACCCATAAAATGAAACGCGTGCAAGTTCTTTGGTTGCATCGCGCATTTCGGACAATCGGCCCGGACCATCCCGGTCTGGGAGATACGCACTTGGATACAACGCGTTCATTTGTGGCTACTCAGGATCCCTCAATAATTGCTGATTTATGTTCAGAAGATTAATTTGATTCTTTATTTACATTCTTATTTTATTTTATTTTGTGGAACAGGCATGGCGCAGGCTTGTACTTTAGATACTACTTTACTACTATCTTATCTCACCTTGTTCTATGTACTATATCAGCTACTAGATTAAACGAACGCGTTATCTCGTTATCTCGTTTAATGATGTGATTTGATCATATGTCAGATCTTAGATGTATATTCTATGTATCTAATTAATTTGTGAACGCGTTTCTGTTGTGTTATCTATGCGTGATCACAATCATGTCAGACCAATGGAAAATCGCAGCTGCGATTGTTAAGTCAACCTTCCTTAATAGGAAGGAGATCAGACCAATATGCTGGTCCAATGTAGTCGCTGCCCTAAGCAGCCTGTAGATACACGCGGGCCTTGTTTCAGTAAACTAATTTGATAATTAGATTATAGAATAGTCTAAAGTAGTCTAGAGTGTATTTTAGATAGTGCCAGACCGGCAGAATTGATCGCGCGTTAATAAAACAGTTGCATCAGGATTTTCAAGAGAGTGGATCACTGATAACACTTTTATTTTACATCGCACCGTTGATCTGCTTTGATATTTCATAGGATAACACTAGAACATATTTACTAAAACCCTGTAGCATACATCAAATAAAATATAGTCATTTGTTTGCTACAAATGTATTTTATCATTAAATTTCTGCTGATCTTGTCAATGACTGATGGCCACTTATACCCGCCAAACCCGCTGCGCGGGTACGGGTTTCTGGCGGGTTGGGAGTTGTATACCCGTACCCGTACCCGTCAAAACCCGTGGCACTTACCCGCGCGGGTATGAAAACCCTTGCTGATCTCTATTGGTGGATCAGTAGGGAGATAAAGCAAAGTTAACCTCCCCTAAAGTAGTGCACAGACCAAAGTCCTGGTTGTAATTACATATATAAACCCTTTGGGAATAGAATGGACAGCTCCAGACTGTCCACTTGTGATCCAGTACCTTATTGCCTAGGAGATTAGCCCCACCTTGTGGAAGGCTTCTCAACCCCTGCCCTTGAGCTGTTTGCCTTGTCTCCCTGCACTTTCACCCTCACTCTCATCTCTTGCCCCACTTCCAAATCCCCCCTTTGCATACAACCCACTGTCCAGGCAGTCAACAGTGAGTTGTAACATTTAGTGATGTGCCTGGCCTGGCTCAAAGCTGGAAGTGTAGCGAGCTATAAATGCATAGCTCAGTCTTTGGGATAGAAAGACTATGTAATTTGTTAATACCTATAAATGCATAGCTACACAAATGAATCAGTGAATGGATAATGTAGCTGTAACACAGAAAGTACTGGCCTCAGTCTTTGGGATAGAAAGACTGAGGTTTCTAACTACGCTACTGAGTCTTTATGATCAAGAAAATTTGCATGACCCGCGTGCTCTGAATATTGTGTCGGTGATGATTGAATCCAGGCTGCCATCTCCAGTATCAATTGGTGGTTGCATGCTATGGCTGCACTTCCAACACGCCCCCTTAGCCTGCATGCTGAACTCCCATCGCGTCTACAAACTTCTCATGCTTCTCGCGGACAAGGCCCTTTGTCAACATGTCGGCAAGTTGTTCTTCCGTCGGCACATATTTCAGTTCGATGATTTGGTTTTCGCACATGTGCCTCAAGAAGTGATGCCTTATCTCGATGTGTTTAGTGCGATCGTGGAACTCGGGGTTTCGGGTAACGGATATTGCAGATTGATTGTCCATGCAGAGGGTTGTTGGTGAGTTGCTTTTCTGGTGGATCTCAGCTAGTAACCGACGTAACCAGACAGCTTCTTTTGCAGCATGGGCTCCAGCAATATACTCGGCTTCGGTGCTTGATAGCGTGATGGATGGTTGCTTCTTGGAGCTCCAGCTAATTGCTCCTCCAGCAAGTAGGAAAACGAAACCAGATGTTGACTTCCGATTGTTCACATCACTGGCCCAGTCAGCATCAACGTAGCCGTACAACTCAGTTCTCTTAGGTGCATCACATTTGAAGACAAGCTTCGCGCCACTTGTAGCTCTGAGGTAGCGGAAAGCACGGTTTAGAGCTTGCTGATGCTCTTCCCCAGGGTTCGCAGCATGCCTCCCGAGCACTGCAATAGTGTATGCTAGGTCAGGGTGGGTACCGAGCATAGGGTACATCAAGGTGCCGATTGCTTGCTGGTACCTTTTGACGTCAATTGTAGGTGAGTCGAGCTTCTTTAGATGCTCATTTGCGAGGGTGGGGGTGCTAATGGGTCGCACGTCAGATTTGCCAAAGCGCGTCAAGATTTCTTCGATATATTTTTCTTGGAGAGCGCCATCCATCCGGCCTCGCAGTCGTGTGTGATGTGCATCCCAAGAATCCAGGTGATTTCGCCCAGGTCTGTCATCTCATAGGCCTTCCTGAGTGCCTCTTTGTCCTTGTTGATCTCTCTTAAGTCCTTTGACACCATAGTAATGTCGTCAACGTAGAGGGCAATGATGGACGACTTTGGGTTTCTGCGGTGGACGAAAACTGCGTGGTCAGCTTTGGTACGTTGGTATCCTATGCTTTCAAGCTTAGCTCTGATGTCTTGATACCAAACACGGCCGCCTTGTTTCGTTCCGTAGACCACCTTGATGAGTTGGAGTACCATCCCCTTGGGAACGTCAAAACCGGGAGGTGGCTCCATGTAAATTTCTTCTTTAGTTCACCGTTCAGGTATGCTGACTTCACATCCATTTGGTGAACTTCCAGGTTGTATTCGGTCGCTAGTGCAAGGATTGTGCAAAGCGATGCAAACTTTGCCACTGGGGTGAATGTTTCATCATAGTCAACTCCTTCGACTTGAGTGAAACCCTGTGCGACAATACAAGCCTTGTGCCTCAAGACCTCTCCAGTTGGCCCATGCTTCGTGCAGAACACCCACTTGCTGCCAACCACCTTGCACCCTTTGGGACGTTTGACAACTTTGTACACTCCCATAGACTCGAATGATCGCATCTCTTCCTGGCAAGTGGCTTCCCATTTGCCGGTGTCGGGTCGCGCCATAGCTTCTTTGAAGGTGCATGGGTCACTTGCTAACTCAGGCTGTGCGATGTTGGCTTGCTCTGCAGGGTTCCCTTTTGTTTTGTAGGAACTAACAGAGTAACGAGGGTCATCGTCGCGGATAGGGGGTGAGCAGTTCGCTTTGGTTGGGTGGTGATAGGCATTGGTGTCGATGTCGGTGCAGATGCGGGGGTCTCTGTAAGTGCACTTTCCACTTCACTGTCGCTACTTTGCTGAAGTTGGGTAGGGTTTTGCACTGGTGTATTAGGTAGCGGCTCTATAATGTTTTCGTTTTTATCGCCCTCATTGGGCTCTGTGTCATCAAATTCAATGACGACTCTTTCACTGGCTGGCCCCCCTTCATTGAATACGATGTCACGCGACTCGTAGAAATGGCCCGTTTGGTGATGCACTAGACGATAAGCTTTGCAACTCCGAGCATACCCCAAGAATGTGCACAAGATGGACCACGCACCGAGCTTGGTGCAATACTTCGCTGGTATGTGCACAAATGCTCTGCAGCCGAAAACACGCAAATGGGAAATGTCAGGTTTATTTCCACTCCAAGCTTCATCAGGGGTGGAGTCCTCCAGGGCGCGGGTGGGTGTGACATTGTGCAGATAAGCTGCGTACTCTAAAGTGTCATACCAGTAGGTGTCAGGCAAATCCGCATCAATGAGCATCGTTCGGACTTTATCAAGAAGCGTCCGGTTCAAGCGCTCTGCAACTCCATTATGCTGAGGTGTGTCCGGCGTCGTCATTTCGTGTTTGATGCCCTTGTTCTGCAGGAACCTCTGGGCTGCGGTGGCGATATATTTGCCCCCTCCATCTGTGCGCAGCGCTCTTACTCGCTGACCTGTTTCGACTTCTGTGCGAGCTATGAAGCATTGGAGATGGTGAGTCACTTCGGATTTTTTGCACAGGCCAGTGACAAAAACTCTTCCGGACTTATCATCCACCCAGGTTATGAAATATTTGAATCCTTGGTGAGATCGCTGCGGCATCTTGCCACAGACATCCGAGAAGATTTGCCCTAGAACTTGGGTTGATCTGGTCCCAGTTTCCCTCTGGATCTCGGCGCATGTTTGCTTCCCTTTGAGGCATGGTTCACAGAGGTCAGGTGGACTTGTTTTTGAGGTAATGTCCATCCCTTTAACCATACCCTTTTGCATCATTTGGAGAACAGCGTCGACATTTAGATGGCCAAGACGGTGGTGCCAGGTGTGAAGGTCAGCTTTCGCCACTGAGTGTCTTGCAACCAAAGCAACGTCATCATCCTTGGCCCCTTCAACTGGGAAAACATCGACCTGAGTGATCTGGACTCTCTCTGGGGCTACGGTGCAGGCGTCCATCATGTAGAGGTTGCCTTCGAGGTGTCCCTCACAGGTAAGCACTCCAGTCTGACTGTAGATCTGACAGGAGTTCTTGGCGAAACACACATCGGCTCTGTGACTGGCGAGTTGGGCAACAGATAACAAGTTTCCATGCAGTTCTGGGACGTACAGGACATCTTGGAGAATGGCATCACTCCACTTTCCATTTGCCATCATATGGACATGGATGCGACCGATCCCGGTGCTGAGGATACTGCTGTTGTTGCCTAAGACAATTTTTACTGGATTGGTGAGTGTTTTGAAATTGAAAAACCAGTTCCGATGGGAGCACATGGTACGTGATGCTCCGGAGTCGATGATCCATTGCTTATTGAGATCAATGCGTGATGATAGGGCTTGTAGCACTTTGAACAGGAGTATGGGGCCGTCCCCTTGCGGTGCACTGTCGCTGGCAGGTGCCTGGCCTCCAGTAATTGCGACTTTGGCTGTAGTGTTGGGGGGTTTCTGCATATCATCTCCGGTGCTGCTTGCTTTGGCCTCATTTTCCTTCTCCAGCTTCCAACACTCTTCCACCACATGGCCACGCTTCTTACAGTGAGTGCAGTGTTTCTTTGTCTTCTCCTCTTCTGACTTTTCTTTTCCCTTTTTAGCTGTATTCGCTGAGCGCGTGAAGTAAGTGGTCACTCCAAGGCCCGATTCTTGAACGCAGTGTTGTTCGTCAAGAATTATTTGTGACTTTACATGCTCAACGGTAAGGGAAGAGGGGTTGGCTGTAGAAAGGATGGTTTTTAGCATGGATAGGGAGGTTGGGAGTGAGGAGATGATCGTGAAAGCGACGAGCTTGTCATCCAATGGCAAGCCAATGTTGGATATGGTATGGGCGGCCCTGACTATGGCATTTTTCTGGGGCTCGAGGGATTCTGTGTCCGAGAGGGTGGAACGGAATACGTCGTTGATAAGGTAAACGATCTTCTGTTCTCCTTTCCCTTCATAACGGACTAATAGCTTTTCCCAGCATTCCTTGGCCGTCTTCGCATACAGGACTGTACTCAGGGGTTCGTCCTTGAGCGTCAACGATATTTGTGCTTGTGCTTCGCTATCTTTGAGTGCCCATTCCTCCTGTGCTTCAGGAGGTGCTGTGGCACCTGGCTGAGGCTCTGATCCATCAACCACAGACCACAATCTCTGCAGTTTCAGGACCATCTGAACTCTGTACTTCCAGAACGTGAAGTTTCCACCATCGTCTTCCAAGTGAGGTATGTCATATTGACGTGCTCCTTTTGAGTTTGCCACAGATGCTGCTGCTGCTACTTTGGGTGCCGCTGCGCTGGTCAGGGAACTCATTGCTTAGAGTGTGTGGTGGTGTTCTGCCTGGTGTGTGTTCTGATTTGATTTAGAGCAACTCAGGTCTCATAATCTGTAGCGAGCTATAAATGCGTAGCTCAGTCTTTGGGATAGAAAGACTATGTAATTTGTTAATACCTATAAATGTGTAGCTACACAAATGAATCAGTGAATGGATAATGTAGCTGTAACACAGAAAGTACTGACCTCAGTCTTTGGGATAGAAAGACTGAGGTTTCTAACTATGCTACTGAGTCTTTATGATCAAGAAAATTTGCACGACCTGCATGCTCTGAATATTGTGTCGGTGATGATCGAATCCGGGCCACCATCTCCAGTATCAATTGGTGGTTGCGTGCTATGGCTGCACTTCCAACAGGAAGCCGGGCCAAGCCAGGCCATTGTGACAGCCCAGCAAGGGCTTTGGCCCGGCTCAGAGAAACTAAAAGCCAAAGCTGCTGGCTCAGGCCGCGGCTTTCAACAGCACATACAAGTGCAATAGCAATCATCAAAATCAGTAGAAATCTGATCACAAAGTGGTTGATTTGGGTCACGTGATCATGTTTATCATGGCATTTCAAACTTTTTCTTCGATATAGCTTTGCAATATGTAACACACTAAGTCAGATTTGGATTAGCTGAACTATAACTACTGGTTATATGTCATAAAATTTTCTCTGCCAAAAGCCACGGCTTGGGCCAAGCCGGGCCAGGGCCAAGCCGTCTGTGGTGGCTTTGGCTCAGCCCAGACTTCAGGAAAGCTGGAGCCGCCTCAGGCCAAGCCAAAGCTGCGGCTTTTGGGCCAAGCCGGGCCGGAACATCACTAGTAACATTTGGACAGTCTCTTTTACAACAGACAGTGACTGACAAGTGCCCTAGTGTCCCAGAACAGCTCCCCTCCATCCCACCCTTTGGATCAAGCAGCCTCCCCCCCTACAATTTCCCTGGTGCCCAGCACACCATTAACTTTGCTGCCTTGGTAGAGGCAGCTGCCACAGCATCCCCAGCTCCCCCTTTGTTGATTTTGCCTCCTCTTGAGCTCCCAGAGCTTCACCCTCTCCCTGTGCTAGGGCCTAGCATGAGTGCACTCGTGAGTTACCCGGATCTGAACTCGTGGGTATTTAGATTAGATAATCCCATACTCGGATCTGCATGAGTATGTTCCCACGGATCACCCAGAGCTGCGAGTCCTATACTCACATGGATCCGAGTACTCGTGGGTATACTCATAGGTTTACTTGTAAGGTTTGAGGCAGCCAGAGATCTTCATCTTGCATACACAGAAAGAATATATATATTACTACAATCCCATGAAGTTTCAAGTCAGATCATGCATCCGATCCAAAATAAAACAAGAATCAGTTACAATATCTATAGAAATGCGAAAAAACGCGAAAAAACGCGAAAAAACACGAAGTGTGGGGCGCGCCGATTGGACCGTGCATTGCCTTCCTATCTAGGAAGGTAGGCTTAAGAATGCACGTGTTGGCACATGTCGGTACAGAGATGCTGGGATCATGCCTAATTGATAAGATCAAAAACGTGTTCACAATTAATTAGATACTTAGGATATACATCTAAGTGATAAGATCAAAAATGCATTCACAATTAATTAGATACTAAAGATATACATCTAAGATAATACAAGTGATAAGATCAAAACGCGTTCACAATTAAATAGATACAAGTGATAAAATCAATTCTGCATAACCCTATACAGTGCCTCACAAAACTGAGTCAATGTTTTGCACTTTTGCACTGTTTGTTGAATATCACATCAGCCAAAACAAATATAAACAAAGTCTTGGTAGACCATAAAAGGTACAAGATAAGGGTTATGTAATGCAACAATAATTATGTAAGTCTGATCAAAACCTGTGGAGCTATGCCCATTTCAAATTGGGGACTCATTGACTCAGTTTTGTGAGTGGGTATCAGAAATATCAGAATCTGATGCTCCACCAAATGTACAGCAACCAATCCTTTATATATGGTTACCATAGTTATCTTAATATTGATGGGACCTGGAATAGAGCTATTTAACCATGGTTTACATTCCCAGAATATTATAATTTCCCAATGCACCCCACCTCCTCTGCTCAGAAAGAAAACATGCTCTCTCTGGCCTCTGAAGGTCATTCCACTGACACTATTGCCTCCAGACTCAGCCTCAGCCAGTCCACAGTCTCTAGGACACTCAGGACCCTCCTTCCCAACCATCAGTCACCTCATTTTAGTCATCCTTCCAAGCTCTCTGCTACCTCTGAACATGCTATCATGATACAAATCACCACAGGAAAGGTTTCCAATGCTGTCCAGGCCACAAAGCACATCAATTCCATCATCCCCAACCATGTCTCTTCACAAACTGTGCACTGGGTTCTTAAACAACATTCATTCAAGGCTGTAACAAAGAAGAAAAGGCCACTACTCTCTGCAGTACATTGCAAGAAGCACTTAGCCTTTGCTTTGAAGTACCAAAACTGGACTATGGAGGACTGGAAGAGGGTGATTTGGTCAGATGAGACCAAAATCAACAGGTTTGGGTCAGATGCCAGTCCTCCACAGTCCATTTTGGTACTTCAAAGCAAAGGCTAAGTGCTTCTTGCAATGTACTGCAGAGAGTAGTGGCCTTTTCTTCTTTGTTACAGCCTTGAATGAATGTTGTTTAAGAACCCAGTGCACAGTTTGTGAAGAGACATGGTTGGGGATGATGGAATTGATGTGCTTTGTGGCCTGGACAGCATTGGAAACCTTTCCTGTGGTGATTTGTATCATGATAGCATGTTCAGAGGTAGCAGAGAGCTTGGAAGGATGACTAAAATGAGGTGACTGATGGTTGGGAAGGAGGGTCCTGAGTGTCCTAGAGACTGTGGACTGGCTGAGGCTGAGTCTGGAGGCAATAGTGTCAGTGGAATGACCTTCAGAGGCCAGAGAGAGCATGTTTTCTTTCTGAGCAGAGGAGGTGGGGTGCATTGGGAAATTATAATATTCTGGGAATGTAAACCATGGTTAAATAGCTCTATTCCAGGTCCCATCAATATTAAGATAACTATGGTAACCATATATAAAGGATTGGTTGCTGTACATTTGGTGGAGCATCAGATTCTGATATTTCTGATACCCACTCACAAAACTGAGTCAATGAGTCCCCAATTTGAAATGGGCATAGCTCCACAGGTTTTGATCAGACTTACATAATTATTGTTGCATTACATAACCCTTATCTTGTACCTTTTATGGTCTACCAAGACTTTGTTTATATTTGTTTTGGCTGATGTGATATTCAACAAACAGTGCAAAAGTGCAAAACATTGACTCAGTTTGTGAGGCACTGTATATATATATTGTGTTGAACACAGAAGATGTTCGGTGATGCTTCAGGCATCAGGTGATCAGATTAGCTGCTTTGTAGATTAGATTAGATACCGGAGTTTCGGACTATTTACATTATCATTATTACTTTCTTTCTCACATTCCACAGTAGCTGACTGATACACCGTGTAACATGTGATTTCTGTATTGGCCAATGGCCTTTCTCTCTCATGTTTATTGTTTGGACTTTGTCCGGCACTTGTGGACTTATTCCCAGTGCACAGACCATCCCTTGGATTGTATATAAGGGTGTCTGTTTTGTCTCTTCCACTTCAGAGTTCTTCTAACCTCTGAAGTGTAAGTCCCTCTTTACTATCTACTTTACTATTAGACTAACGTTCTTATGTAGAACTTTCTTTGTCTAGGTCAGTAGTATAGTTAATATAGAGTTCTTCTAACCTCTGAAGTAACTTTCTTTGTCTAGTTTAACCAACTAACACTCACAGTCAGTATGCTGCGCCTCATGCCTGTTTAACAGGTTATGGGCCCTGGGCACACTTTACTGATCTGTCATTTTCTTTTTGATCAGTCCAACACTTTCTTCAAGCTCACTGCTTCAAGACTTCTTTCTTCCCAATCACCATCACAGTGAGCTTCGATTTCTTTCCCTCTTGCCCTTAACTGTCCACAAGGTGGTGTGCTTTAAGTGCCCACCTTGATCTGTCTGGCTAGTCCCTCAGGGGATTCTTGCAAGAGGTGATGAGGGACCCTAAGTGGGTGAAACACCTTGAGTTCCTCATGTGCGCTCTAAGTAAATAGTATTCATAGTTGTAGCTGGGTTTTCGTCCCATCCATAGTCTTAGTAGGCCCCTTGCCCAGAAGGCTTGGAGCTATAGGTTCGGTCAATGCTTGGCTCGATCCGTAAGCCAGGTTTAGCGACCTGCAGGTAGAGTTTAGGGTCTAGAACAAGGCATGGGTAGTCACTCCCATGATGCTTGGGCTTGATACAAGTAGGCCTGAACTACTATAGTAGACACACAGTAGCTAGAGGGTCTTGTCTCTGGGCAGAAGTACCCGCTGCTTTTATTGGGGGTCCGCCCCAACCAGAGGAGATCTGATAGTCTACTATAGTCATGGCCCCAATCATCTAGGGCTTAATCATGGACTCCACCACCAGCACTAGAGGAAGGGCTCTATACCCTTTGTCTCTAGTGGAACTTGTGGTTGGCTCCTCCATGACATGACTCCCCATCTATTTACACAATGTCCCCCTGATGTGGGCTTAGGACTTGTTGTAGATGGTGCTAGACAGCCTACTATACTACTTAGAAGTCGCACATCAGAGGCAGGACTTTTTTAAGTTCTGAAGCATAGCGCCACAGAATGGATGGGCCCTCTTAAATGAGACCTGGACAACTGGTTCTAACTGCTCCTTGGAACCAGGATCAACCTTTTTTTAAAAATCATCTCAAAAATGTTGTCCATCGTTTTCCCTCCCACCTTCAAGTTTGACAAGCTTGATGGCTTGAATTGGCAGCAGTGGTCGGTGTCCTTCACCGCCCTGCTGAGGATTAATGGGATCAAGAGGCACATCACACATGATGCCCCTGAATTTCTCAATCTGCCCAAGCCAGAGGATGGAGAAAAGGATGAAGAATATGCCAAGCGTTTTGCAACCTGGTCAGAGCCAATGTACCAGGAGTGGAACAGAGTGGAGGAAGTCCTCATGGGAGTTCTGGTGATGGTCACATTGCCAGAAACATACTCCCAAATTGCCTCTGACAGAACTTATCCTTCTGTCAATGCCAAGTATGAGCGTTTGGAATCGCTCTATGGCTCAGTAGGTAGCATGGCCACCTACAACTTGTGGTGTTCTGTATCCTCCTTCCGCTTGGAAGAAGGAAAGCAATTCAGACCCCAGTTGCAGCGTGTGTTGGATGTGAGGAGTACCCTTAAGGAAAATGGGATGGAGATCTCTGATCTCCAGATGAGCTTTATTTTGCTCCAATCCCTACCTCCATCCTACTCCACCATTGCTGGCTCAATCCTGGCATCAGGTCCTCCTGACCGCCTTTCCCCTCAGGACCTTGTACAAAGGTTCCTTAATGAGGAAAGCTGACTAGCCGGCCCCGCAGGAAGTGGTGTTGGGGCTGCCCTTAACAAGGCAGCCCATGTCAACAAAAATAAAAACAAAAAACAAGTAACTTTCACGCCACCTCCTGCAGGTGCATCATCGTCCAATGATGTCACCTGCTTCTATTGCCAGAAGCCGGGCCACAAGGCTAATGAATGTCGGCAAAGGAAACAGGACAGAGCCAATGCTGATGCAGGCAAAAAGGGCAACAAGAGGAAGGGGCAAGGCCCCAGTGTACATAATAACTCCACACAAGTAGCTACTATAGTTAATGGTAGTGGCAGAATACAGGAGGTGCATGAGACACCTCGTATTTCACTTTATATGATGACCGAGCACACACAAGAAGTCGATGATGGCAGCAATCCTTGGATGATGGACAGTGGAGCCACCACTCATTTTACACCATACTTAGATGATTTCTCTGAGTATTTCCCACACAAGGGACACCAGGTGACAATTGGTGATGGCTCTGTAGTCGAAGTCGAAGGAACAGGCAAAGTCATTCTCAAAACTCATAATAATTATGAGCTAGAGTTAAATAATGTCTTTTATGTAATGCCTGGTGTGGGCGTTCATCACGATGTGTGATGAGTCGCGTAGCGGAACTACGAGGTCAGGTGTATACTGTCTTTCAAGTACACGGAGTTTGGGTGAGAAGTCAATACCAAGGAGCTAATCCCTTAGTACTGGTGAGCGGAGAAGTGCCAAAAGCACTGAGACGATTCAAGAGTTGGGTCTTAGGAATCACCCAGAAGGTAATGCACCAAGTCGATTAAGAAGTCGAGTCTAAGGTATACAGGCTATCTAGACAGGCCTTATATACGTAATAGAGATCGGAGTCTAAATCGGAGTACTGTACTCGATGTATCAACAAAGTCGTAATGTAACTAAATGGGGAACGGAGTCAATGTGGGCCAGGCGAGAATATACGTAGACGAATCCGGTATAGTCGTGATTCTGGTGGGAAAATACGTAAGCGTTCTTGTGTAAAATATGAGTCAGAGATAAGCACAGCCTTGAGTCAAAGATAAGGAACAAATAGGTACAAAGGAAGTCATAATACAGTCAACAAAGGGATAAACGGAGTCAAACAACATGTCACGTGATGGAAATGAGAATAAGACGACGCAGCAGGGTTTGTAACATTACCCCTCTTCTAAGTCCTAGCAGAGCCAGCTAGATCGGCATACCGTCGTCATCTTGGACCAAGGAGAGATAGTCGTCGGCTATGGCGTAGTGGTCAGCATCGTAGTTCTCCTTTTCTTCGTTAGTGGGGCAAACATGTGTTCGTAAAAAACCATAGGGCCCCTGTCTCCCACAGCAAAAGCAGCCGTCGTAAACATGACAATCAATTTCTCGGTGTCCTGCGTTGTGGGACAGGCACTTGCCGCACCACCCTGAGGGGTTCTGAACGGTAGGGGCTTGTGTAAGTCGTCGGAACAAACACTGGCGACTCCAGTGCGAGGTACTTTGGCAATGCGGCATCGTTTCTTGGCTGTAGGGCAGCACCAGCTGAGGTGGTACTTACTGCTGCAGCACCAGCAAAGCTTGCCGTCAGGATTTTCATGAAGGCGGGGCATTTTGAAACAATGGGGATTAAGTCGAGGCGCAAGGTCGAGGCGGCGACGAGGAAGTGGTCGCGCAAAAATATCGGTGTACCATTCGGAGATAATCTGGTACACCTCCCCTTGCTCCAGTCTTGTCCTAATGCTTGCCAGGTGATGCTCTATGTCGAAAACCCCTCGGTTGATCTTTACCATTTGCCGTTCATAATCGCGGCGCTGCATCTCCAAGTTATCTCGAAGCGCCTGGAACTTGTGGAGCCAAGCGACTTCAGCAGTCAGCCATGGCATCCGTAGGTCTCGAAGCACTTCATTGATTGCGAAGGCATGGGGGTCGTGGGCCGAGAGATGTTGTAAATGTTCGGGGCCTAGGACGTAGTGCAGCTGGTTGACGATCTTTTCCTCTAGATAGACTGGGGCCCCATAGACAGGTCCTCCCTTCTCCAGACATCCCACCACATCCATACCTTCATTGGTATAATAAATATACTTGGCCACTTCTGTAGTGCCGTCGTTCTTGGACGATGGGATCATAAGTGGGAAGTAGAACTGAGAGTTGGGGTCGTTTGGGAAAAGGGGAATTCGGGGGATTCATCACCGAAGTCTACGTCGATCAAGTCGTTGGGATGGGGGTGTTCGGGCAGATTAAAATCCTCATCGATGTCGATGATTCTGTCCCCTTGGGCCACTTGGGCGGTCGCATCGTAGTCAATAGGAGAAAGTGGGCGAGAAGGAGGATGCACAGGAGTAAGTACGGGAAACGCATCGATGGCAGCTGAGGCGTGGATCTTAGAAGACGACATGGGCGGTTTTCTGGTCAGTTGTGGGGGAGAGAGCTGTTCGACAACTCGTATCTTCTCTGGCTCTTTATCTGCCTCTGGATGGCGTCTATAGAAGTCTTTGATGAGCCTGGGTGCAAAGACATCCGCAGCAGATTCCCATGAGTTGTCAGCGTCTGGGAATCCCTTCCATTTGATCAAATAATGGAGTCTTCGATTACATCCTCAGCCCTTCCATTTGGCGTCAGCAATACATTCTACTTCCCATTCCGGCTCTCCATCGATGAGATCAGGGGAGGTCTGGGAAAGTTCTGTCCGTGAATGGCGGTTTCTTTGTACGGCATTAGAAGGTTAGCATGGAAAACTGGGTGTATCTTCCAGGTGGCGGGCAACGTGAGCTTGTATGTAACGTCTGAAAGCTTCTGTTCGATTACGAAGGGGCCGTGGCGTCTGGGAGCTAGTTTTGCTGTTGGGTGAGACGTATGGATGTTGTGCCCTTCTAACCAGACCTGGTCTCCCACTTGGTAGGGCGTAAACTTAGTGGGCTTCTCGGCCAGGGTCTTTTGCGCCTTCTGAAGATTTCTATTGGCCGATTCCTGTATTTCCTCCCATTGGCCAATACGTTGCGTTACAGATGGTACGTTTGTAGGTTTGTCTGTCCATGTGGTGCGGGGGTTCCATCCCATAATAAGGGAGAAGGGAGTGGCTTTCGTTGTCCCATTTGGCCAGCTGTTATGCGCAAACTCAGCCATCGCTAGCCATTCTGCCCAGTCGTCCTGTTGTTCGTTACACCAGAATTGAAGATATTGCTCCAGCCATTGATTCGTTCATTCTGACTGTCCATCTGTCTGGGGGTGATACGCAGTGGATATGTTCTGTTGAATATCAAGACATTTACAGAGGGCCCGGGTGAACATGGAGGCAAACCGTGGGTCTCGGTCGGAAATGATCTTCTGCGGTAATCCATAATGACGGTAGACGTGGTCCAGGTAGAGTTTCGCAACTCCTTCTGCTGATATTGTCTCGTTACAGGGGATGAAGAGGGCAGCTTTCGAGCAGTCATTGTCACAGTTAGGTGCGGAACTGTGTCGGGGATCGTGTGGGAGCTAGCCTCCCAAGTCGCATCAAGATAAGTCAAGGCTCTAGGTCACAGCAAAGTCAAGTCGGTTCAAGCCCACAACAAAGTCGATAGGGCACGCGCGTGAGATTCGAAGTCGATGGCAGAGACGCTCAGTCCTGCAGCAAGTTCAAGATGATGAAGGCTCTCCAAGTCACATCTTGGAGAGTTCAAGTGGGGCTCTAACTGAGAGGATTCAAGGATTCCGAAGCACCTCTGATTGAATACAAGAGAACAGACTTAGTCTGTCTCTCTACTCTAGTAGGTCTTTAAATACATGTAGAACTAGCTATGTCATAGTAAATAGAAGGTTCTAGGACTATGACATAGTATCTAAATAGTTGTGCAGTAGAATGAGCTAGAACTAAGGAGAATTAGGAGGGGTTAGGCCCTCAGTAAGCCAAAACACCGGTGAAACACAATGTCAAGTCATTAGTAACGTCACAGGGAGAATTCTGTCACAGTCATGGTCCGTGATGGTGAGTATCGAGTCGTATCCTTGTGATTGTGGGAGTTTGATGATGAAATCCATAGCGATGGTCTGGAAGGGAGCTGTTGCGACTGGCATAATGGGTGAAAGTGCTGGCGGTTTCGGATGAGTGTTTACTTTATTTGCCTGGCACTCAGCACATCCTTTGACATATGCTTCAACATCCTTTTTCATGCTGGGCCACCAGTAGTCTCGTTTGGCAAGGGCGTAAGTATTTGCGATGCCGGGGTGTCCTGCAGAGGGAAGGTCATGGTGAAAATGAATCACCCCCCTCTTAATGTTGTCGCCACCGGTGACAACCAATCGATCGCCGTCCTTCCACCAGAGGCCGTCTTTCATTTTTATGTTATGCGGCTCTGCCCAGGATTTGCACAGTTCCTGGTTCATGTTTTGCGTTACTTGGGCCCATAGATCCATGTCATGGAGGCTAACAACAGCGGTTTTCGCAAAGACATCTTCCGGTAGAACGACGATATTGTCATTGTCATTTTCTCCTTCGTCTCGTCTGGTTGGTCTAGACAGGGCGTCAGCTCATGCATTACGAGCTCTGGGTAGGTGCTTGAGTGTGAAGTTATACTCCTCAAGCTCCAGGACTTCTCGCGCTATCCGTCGACTGATCTTATGCGGTTCTCTCCAGTACAGAAGGTTGGAATGGTCTGTATAGATGATGGTTTTGTGTGGAGATCCAGCCAAATAGGGCCGCCAATGTCGTAGTGCTTTAACGATAGCTAACAATTCCCTGTCCCAAATGTCATAATTTCTTTCTGCTGGCGAGAACGTTTCTGAATAGAATGCGACAGGATGAAGAATCCCTCCGATATCTCTTTGTGACAGGACTGCGCTGTTGGCATACATGGAAGCATCAACCTCCAGTTCAAAGGGTTTGGTCAGGTCGGGTTGGATAAGAACCGGTTCGGAGCTGATAATTGCTTTTATCTGGTCAAATGCCCTTTGCTGTGGTTCATCCCAGTGCCATGGCACGTCTTTCTTTAACAAGTCGTTCAGTGGTCGGGCGATAGCGGAAAATCCCTTGACGAAGCGTCGATAGAAATTGCAAAATCCAATGAACGATCTGACGTCTTTGGTACACTGAGGGGCGGTCCATTCTCGAATGCCTTGTACTTTTACTGGGTCCATGCGTACTTGCCCTCCTTCCAGGATAACACCTAGATATTCGACGGTCTTTTGCTCGAAGGAACATTTGGCAGGTTTCAAATAAAGGTCATGTTTTGCCAGGATTTCTAGTACTTCATGGACTTGGGCTCAGTGGTGGTGGATGTCATCTTTCGTGGCTACCAAGATATTGTCCATATATACTACAACTTCTTCTGTGAGGATGAGATCTCGGAAAATGTGATTCATCATGGCCTGGAAGGTTGCCGGCGAGTTTGTTAAGCCAAAGAACATGACATTGGGTTCGAAGAGTCCTTGATTAGTCTTGAAGGCGGCTTTGGGCTGGTCGCCTTCTCGGATACAAATGTTGTTGTATCCCCAACGAACGTCCATCTTTGAGAACAGGGCTTTGTCACGCATTTTGTCGATAATCTCTGAGATCAGAGGGAGTGGGTAGTTATTTTTCACCATGAGTTCATTGATCCGTCTGTAGTCTTGTACCGGTCGTAGTTTCCCGTCCTTCTTTTTGATGAAAAAGAAGGGCGATGCATAGGGCAAGTTTGTTACGAACCCCGTCTTTTCCGACTTTCTTTCTCCTACCTAACAACGACCCCTCCTTGCCACCACTTTACATTATCAGATCACGTCTCCATCGTGGGATCCTTCACGTGCCCTGCTCCCTTCCCCGTGATTGCCTTTGTCTATGTTTGTGTTACTGTACTTGTGCTTGGACCTTATCTCATCCCTTATCTTTACAACTGGACACTTACTTAATCCCCTATCAGAAGCCAGGCTTTACGCCCTCTGCTTTCATATATTCGGACCCACTTGACTCCGTTATCTTATCTATAGACGCCCATTCGATTACGTATATAAGTCCACTGTAACTACCTTGTAGACCTCAGACTCGACTTATTGAATACATCGGTGTTTGTCTTCTGGACTTCCCTTGAAACCTTTGACTCGACCGTCTCAGTGCTTTTGGCACTTTCCGCTCAACATTGTCACTCGGAGCAGCCCCGTTGACTTTGACTCATCATCTTAAAGCTCCAAGAGGCCTTATTGACCTCTTATCTGAACACACGTAACGCTGTCACACAAGTCGTGCAGAACGTCTCACACCGGACGTAACATCAAGTCGAGTCTCTCACAGTGGCTTCCAGCCGCAGTCAGACCCTCTTCCGAGAAGAGCTCATCGAACGCAGAGACGAGAATAATCTTTCACAGCAAGTACTTGGCTCTGCCGCCTGGAAAGACTTTGAATCCGAGTTTGGATACTACGTCTATCACGACGGAAGATACCAACCGGTAGAATACGACGAAGAGAAAAGAGTTTGGTATTGTATCCGATACTCGGACAGTCGAAACTCTTGGGTTACAACCAGACCTGCCCCACCTGAATTTGGACTAGGCCCGTGGAGAGAAAACCCTCCGGCCATTGTCACGGACTCCGAACCAGAGGAGTACGTAGAAGAACCTAGCGAAGAAGCACTGGTATTAGCGTCGTCTACAGCCCCAGTTGCACCTGAAGTTGTCACGTTCAGAGCCCCTGCTTTGACAACTCCCCAGATCTCTATACAATCCACCAACACCGTCACCCCGTTTACCAAAACATGTCCACCATTGCCGCCCAGCTTCCAGACCCCGCCCCACCAGCCCCAGTGGCAGCACCACCAAACATTCCCCCCCGTCCGGACGATTGTCAGGAGTGCTTCCCCAAACGTTCACTGGGGACCGCTCACAGAGCAAAAAATTCATGTTGGAGTTCACAACCTTTAAAAACTTCAACCATGACGTCCCGCAGATTGTCAATCCATTTCAACGAGCCAATCTGTTCCTTTCCCTGATTCGGGGGGATGCGGTTGACGACTGGACCATGGAACAGCTGGAGTGGCTGAATGAACAAGTCGAAAGTGGGCGTCGTACCACTAGTGAAGGTCTTTGGGAGACCATCGCTGAGCGGTTTAAAGATGCCTTCACGGATGGGCAGGCCAAGCAGAAGGCAGCCCGGGAATTAAAGTCCCTTAGAATGGAGAAGGGAGAACTTGACGCATACGTCGCCAAGTTCAGAAGTCTAGCCAACAGGGCCGGCTATGACACGGACGAAGAGGCAACGTTAGACCTCTTTTCACAGGGTTTGCCCAACCCCCTGGTCAAGAATATCATTCAGTTTCATCACCCCCACGACTGGGACACCTGGGTTGACGCTGCTCGGAGACAGCAACAAGACTACCTTGACTTCCAGACAAGGTTTGGAGTTGACACCAAAAAGGGAAAAACCCGAGACCAGTGGAAGGCAGCGTTCGGAGTGAAGCCCGCGCCACATGGCCAGAGGGATCCAAACGCTATGGATACCTCTGCAGATCGAGCCCGAGCTCGGGCAGCACTTACGGACGACGAGCGGCAGACACTAATGAAAGAAGGGCGCTGCTTCCGTTGCAGAGCATTGGGACATATGTCCCGGGACTGTCCCAAGAAGGGAGCACGAGTTGCTGTCGCCACGGTGGCACCAGAACACCCCGTTCAGAACAACCCCCCCACCGTGGACAAGCGATCAAAAGAAGAAAAAGCTCAGGACATATGGGCCAACATGATGAAGGAGAGTGAGGAAGTGCGCGCCATATTAGTAGAAAAGGCGTTTGCAAAGAAGGATTTTTGTTAGGCTCAAACCCATCGGCCTGGGCACGAGCACTCCATGTTACCTCTGTGTATGCTAGTCGATTCAAATCATTGAAAATACCAGTCCATTTTGAAACTACACAGAGGACGGCCGATCGAGATATTTTAGTGGACTCCGGAGCCACAGACAATTTTATTCACCCACGACTAATCAAGACGATGGGTTGGGACGGCTGGCACTTCCCCAGGAAAAGAACATTTGGAACATTGACGGAACAGCCAACCACGCTGGAAAGATCACTCATTACACGGATCTGAAGGTCCAGGTTGGAGAAACCACGAAGAACATTCGTTTCCTGATTACAGACCTAGGAGACGAAGATCTTATCTTAGGATACCCGTGGCTTGCCGCGTTTGAGCCCAAGATCAACTGGGCTGACGCGACAATGGACAAAGAATCATATCCCACTATCATTACGTCCATAGGCTATGACTACGCAGTCAGACATCCGACAATAAAAGCCACGAGTACAGGAGAGGAAGACCCAGGTCACTGTTACGCCACTAAAGCATCAGAGTTAGCCCAAAAGGCAATACAAGGGCAGACAGAAAAGACATACAGCGACATAGTGCCGAGTGTTTACCATAGGCATTGGAAGGTGTTCTCCGAAGAAGAATCCCACGCTTTCCACCTTCCAGACCATGGGACCACGCCATAGACCTACTCCCCGATACACCTACAGCAATAGATTGCAAAATCTATCCGCTGTCCCAGTCCGAGCAGGTGGCACTGACAGAGTTTCTTGAAGAACATTTGGCAAAAGGATATATTCGCCCATCCAAGTCACAGTACGCCTCGCCCTTCTTCTTCATCAAAAAGAAGGACGGCAAGCTGCGACCGGTTCAGGATTACCGGCGAATTAACACGTACACCGTAAAGAATGCCTACCCCCTGCCGCTCATCTCCGAACTCATTGACACTATGAGGGATAAGTCCCTCTTCTCGAAGATGGACGTGCGATGGGGCTACAATAATGTTAGAATCAAGGAAGGTGACCAGTGCAAGGCGGCGTTCAAAACAAATCAAGGGTTGTTCGAACCCAATGTTATGTTCTTTGGTCTTACAAACTCGCCGGCAACGTTTCAGTCTATGATGAACCACATCTTCCGCGATCTCATTCTCACAGGAGAAGTAGTGGTCTACATGGACGACATCCTAGTAGCCACCACAGATGATTTGGACCACCACCAACGTCGTGTACATCAAGTACTGGATATACTGCAAGAACATGATCTCTACCTCAAACCTGCCAAATGCTCCTTTGAACAACGGAGCGTTGAGTATCTAGGGGTCATCTTGGAAGGAGGACAAGTGCGCATGGATCCCGTGAAAGTACAGGGAATCCGGGAGTGGCCCGTGCCGACCTGCGTCAAGGATGTCCGATCGTTCATCGGATTCTGTAACTTCTACCGACGATTCATCAAGGGATTTTCAGGCATAGCGCGACCACTGAACGACCTACTGAAAAAGGACGTACCATGGCATTGGGATGCCGCACAGCAGCAGGCGTTTGAACAGATTAGGGACCTCGTTGGCTCGGAACCAGTACTTATCCAACCAGATCTGAGCCACCCCTTCGAGGTAGAGGTGGACGCCTCACACTTTGCGAATGGGGCAGTATTATACCAGAGAGATGCCGCACAAGTGCTTCACCCAGTGGCATACTACTCCGAAACCTTCTCCCCAGCCGAAAGAAACTACGACATCTGGGACAGAGAGCTCTTAGCCATCGTCAAGGCATTACGACACTGGCGACCCTACTTGGCAGGAACCCCCCACAAGACCATCATCTATACTGATCATTCCAACCTGTTATACTGGAAAGAACCCCATAAGATCAGTCGACATGTGGCACGAGAGGTCTTGGAACTGGAAGAGTACAACTTCACACTGAAACACATTGCCGGGAGTCAGAACGCTAGAGCAGATGCATTATCGCGCAGACCAGACATGCATACAGGGGAGGACGACAATAACGACATCACTGTCCTCCCAGAGGAAGTATTTGCCAAGACAGCCGTTGTCAGTCTCCACGACATGGACCTTTGGGCACAAGTTTCCCAAAACATGAACCAGGACCTGTGCCGTTCATGGGCTGATGCTCATAATCTAAAGAAGATCAACGGTCTGTGGTGGAAAGACGGGGACCGACTCGTTGTCACCGGTGGCGACAACATTAAGAGGGGGGTGATCCATTTTCATCACGACCTTCCCTCCGCGGCCATCCAGGCATTGCCAACACCTACGCCCTGGCCAAACGAGACTATTGGTGGCCCAATATGAAAAAGGACATTGAGAGCTACGTACGAGGATGCGCATCATGTCAAGCAAACAAGGTGAACACGCACCCAAAAATCCCACCAATGCTCCCCATCACTCCCAGTACCTGACTCCTTTCCAGACCATTGCCATGGACTTCATTGTCAAGCTGCCCAAATCACAAGGCTTTGACACTATCCTTACAGTCACGGATCATGATTGCTCCAAAGCGGCCCTCTTCATTCCCTGCAACGAAACTATCACAGCCGAAGGAGTGGCGAAACTATACCTGAACCATGTATACCGTCACTACGGACTCCCTAAAAAGATCATCTCTGACCGAGACACCCGTTTCACATCGGCGTTTGCGAGGGCCTTATGCAAGACACTGGACATCACGCAGAACATCTCGACGGCATACCATCCACAGACAGACGGACAGTCCAGCGGACGAATCAATGGTTAGAACAGTATCTCCGGTTTTGGTGCAACGGCAGGCAGGACGACTGGGCAGAATGGCTGTCGACGGCAGAATTCGCTCACAACTCATGGCCCAATGGAACGACGAAATCCACCCCCTTCTCCCTTATCATGGGCTGGACTCCACGCACCACGTGGGCAGATAAGCCTATCAACGTCCCGTCAGTAACCGAGCGAATGGCCAATGGGAGGAGCTGCGGAAATCAGCCAATGAAAATCTGGTGAAGGCGCAACAGCTTCTGGCAGCACAGCCAAGCACATTCACACCTTATCAGACCAATGACTGGGTATGGCTCGAGGGTAAGAACATTCACACGTCACACCCCTCGGCCAAATTAGCACCCCGACGTCACGGACCCTTCCGGATCACAAGGAAGCTGTCAGATGTGTCTTACGAGTTGCAGTTACCGCCGAGATGGAAGATCCATCCAGTCTTCCATGCCAAGCTTCTGACCCCTTACAAGGAAACCTCCATTCATGGAGAGAACTTCCCGAGACCCCCGCCTGACCTTATCGATGGCGAAGAAGAATGGGAAGTGGAGCGCATTTTAGACTCCAAGCGACAAGGCTGAGGGCGCAAACTACATTACCTGATCAAGTGGAAGGGATTCCCAGACTCTGACAATTCGTGGGAACCCGCCGGGGATATCTCTGCTCCGACCCTTATCTCGGAGTTCCACATTCGGCACCCAGAAGCGCCTAGAAATGTTTAAAAGAAACGCCCCAAAGCCCCATCCATTTCTTCAGTACATGCTCCCCCAGCAACGTTCTAACACCATCCAATCTATCATGTCTTTTATCGCTGCCAACGCTGCCGTCGATGCCTTCACCGCCACCACTGTAGTGGTTGAGAACTTCCCTTCTGCTCATCCCTCCACACGTCCCTCCTCCCCGATCGACTACGAAGCTGCCGAGGCCCGGGTCAAAAACCAGTCCCCCAACCCGAATGATGATTTCAAGCACAGCGAGGAGCCGCACCCGAACGATCTGCTAGGCATGGAGTTGGATGACGAGGTGCCCGAATTCCCTTTCTTTACCAATAATCCCAACTCCTCGACCTATTTCCCTCTCAAGATCACCATGGCAGACGGGACCACTGCCATTGCCAAATACATATTCTATACCAATGGAGGAATGGATGTCGCTGGGTGTATGAAGAAAGATGGCCCCGTCTATGGGGCCCCGGTCTATTTAGAGGAAAGGTATACAGGACGTCTTCACCACACCATGACTGATGAGCAGCTTGGACATCTGGCTGCTGAAGACTCCCGCGCCTTTGCCATCGATGAAGTGCTCAACGACATGCGCCTTCCGCGTCTCAAAGCCAAGGTGATGAGACTGCGGAAGAACTGACATTGCGCACAACGCTTAACAGACAGTATAAAGAGCATGCGAAGATGATGGCAAGGCTGACGAACGGGATGTTCCAGGTGGAACAGGAGTTGGTGGAGATCAGGAAGAGGCTGGAGAGAGGAGACGCCTACCAGACGATTGCTGAGAGGTACGCCGATACATATGCTCGACCCCTACCCCCACGATCATTGGGGGCCGCTCCTGTGTTGCTGCCAAACCGGTTCGAGATGCCGCGCATGCATGAGAACCCTCGTGGAGAGACGTGCTGGTGATGTGATAGCAAGTATCACCTCAGCTGGAACTGCCCCCAGAACCGCAAGTGGTGTCGGCATTGTCGCAGCAACCTCCATTGGAGCCGGTTCTGCATCTTCCGCCATATAGGAGCTGCCCCGATGATCGTCAATCCGTCGGGATGGTGCGGCAAGTGCCTCCGCCATAACTCAGGGCACCACAAGTTGGACTGTCCGCTCTACGACATGTGCCGCCTATGTGGTCAGTGCGGTCCGTATGGGTTCCTTCGTACCCACCAATGTCCGCAGGACTCGGACAAGGAAAATTATATGATGGATGACCGTAATGTAGCCGACGATTACTTGGAGTTGATACAGGATGATGACGGTACGAGTCGTTTCTAGCTGGGTCTGCTAGAACCAGAAGAGGGGGTGATGTTATGAACCCCGTCTTTTCCGACTTTCTTTCTCCTACCTAACAACGACCCCTCCTTGCCGCCCACTTTACATTATCAGATCACGTCTCCATCGTGGGATCCTTCACGTGCCCTGCTCCCTTCCCCGTGATTGCCTTTGTCTATGTTTGTGTTACTGTACTTGTGCTTGGACCCTTATCTCATCCCTTATCTTTACAACCGGACACTTACTTAATCCCCTATCAGAAGCCAGGCTTTACGCCCTCCGCTTTCGTATATTCGGACCCACTTGACTCTGTTATCTTATCTATAGACACCCATTCGATTACGTATATAAGTCCACTGTAACTACCTTGTAGACCTCAGACTCGACTTATTGAATACATCGGTGTTTGTCTTCTGGACTTTCCCTTGAAACCTTTGGCTCGACCGTCTCAGTGCTTTTGGCACTTTCCGCTCAACATTGTCACTCGGGAGCAGCCCCGCTGACTTTGACTCATCCATCCTTAAAGCTCCAAGAGGCCTTATTGACCTCTTATCTGAACACACGTAACGCTGTCACACAAGTCATGCAGAACGTCTCACACCGGACGTAACAAAGTTTGAGGGTCGTATATATCCTTTTTCCAAGTGTTCTTCCAGGAAGGTAGAGAGCGCCTCCTTCTCTGGCTGTGACAGGGGGTAGATTTTACAGTCTACTGATCGCGGGGCGTCCGGGATGAAGTCAATGGCATGATCCCAAGGTCAAGAGGGAGGGAAGTGTTGTGACTCTTCCTCTGAAAAGACCTTCCAATGGCAATGATACTCTACTGGGACTGCTTCTTCAAATGTCTTTTCTGGGTTCTTCTGCGCCTCTGCCTGGGCCAGTTCTGATGCTTTCATAACATAACAATACACCT
Source organism: Multifurca ochricompacta (assembly GCA_022496185.1). Taxonomy (NCBI): domain Eukaryota; kingdom Fungi; phylum Basidiomycota; class Agaricomycetes; order Russulales; family Russulaceae; genus Multifurca; species Multifurca ochricompacta. Next base: position 23,672 of record WTXG01000034.1, on the reverse strand, counting down.
GATCCACAGGTTCTACATCACTCCAGGTGATGGCCGATCCCATGACAATGGGGTGTCGTGCAGCGTAGTCGTATCTGAGGGACGTAATGATGACAGGATAAAAATCTTTATCCATGGTGGCTTCTGCCCAGTTGATCTTGGGTTCGAATGCTGCCAGCCATGGGTATCCTAGAACCATATCCTCCTCTCCTAGGTCTGTGATGAGGAAGCGAAGCTGCTTCGTTCGCTCCCCAACCTGCACTTCTAAATCACAGCAATGTGTGATTTTCCCAGCTTTGTTAGCTGTTCCATCTATGTTCCAAATGTTTTTCTCTTGGGGAGTAACTGCGTCCCCAACCCTAGCGTCCTCTGGAGTCGTTGACTAATGAAGTTGTCTGTAGCTCCAGAATCGATCAATATTCGTCTGTTGGCCGTCTTCTGTTTGGTTTCAAAATGTACTGGTATTTTTAATGACTTGAAACGACTAGTGTACACAGAAGTTACATGGAGTGCTCTTGCCCAGGCCGATGGGGTCGAGCCAATCAAAAATCCTTTTGGCCAAAGGCCTTGTCGACGATCAAGGCGCGCACTGCCTCATCTTGTTCATCATATGTTCCCAGATTGCTGCTGCCTTCTGTTCTTTAGTCTTTGGGGCAGTTGCCGGGTTCTCTTTTACTGGGGTTGGTAGGTTCTGTACTGGCGGTGTCGTGGCGGTGGCAGCTACCGTTGCTTCTGCGGCTCGGACTGTTTTCTTTGGGCAGAGTCGTGACATATGCCCTTGTGCTCAGCAATGAAAGCAACGCCCTTCCTTCATGAGACTTCTCTTTTCATTGTTGGTAAGGGCTGCATGGCCTTGGTACGGTCTGCCGACGTGTCCATAGCATTGGGGTCTCTAGGTGGGTAGGTTTCACCCCAAATGCTGCCTTCCACTGATCACGAGTTCTGCCTTTTTTCGTGTCGACTCCAAATCGCGTTTGGAAGTCCAAATAATCCTGCTGCTGCGTTCTAGCAGCACTCGTCCACTGGCTCCATGACTCAGGGTGATGGAATTGAATGATATTCTTCACCAGGGGGTTAGGCAATCCCTGGGAGAAGAGGTCAAGCGTTGCCTCTTCATTCACATTGTACCCTGCTCTCTTGGCCAGGTTGCGGAATTTGGCCACATAGCCATCTAAATCCCCTCTCTCCATTTTAAGGGACTTTAATTCTCTGGCAGCCTTCTGTTTGGCCTGCCCATCTGTGAAGGCGTCTTTAAATCTTTGCGCCACTGTATCCCACAGATCCTCGTCTGTGGTTCTGGTTCCGGCTGTAACTCTGTCATTCAGCCATTCGATCTGCTCCATTGTCCAATCATCAACGGAATCTCCTCTGATAAGCGAGAGGAAGAGGTTGGTTCGTTGGAAAGGGTTTACGATCTGCAGGACGTCATGGTTGAAGTTTTTGAACGTCTCGAACTCGAGCATGAACTTCTTGCTCTGGGATCGGTCACCAGTGAATGTTGTCGGCAGGACTCCCGTAAGGTGTCCTGATGGAGGGGGAAGGTTGGAGCGGGGACAACTGGAGCGGGGTGGGTAACTGTGCAGCGATCGTGGACATCGTTGGATAGGTAATGGTCGGGGTGTCTGAGGTTTGTCGTATAATCTGGGGAGAGACTAAAGCAGTTGTTCTGAATGTAGTACTCTCGGGTGCAACTGTCTGAGCCGTAAAATCTGTGGCTATGACTTGTGCGTCTTCGCTGCTTTCTTCAATATATTCTTTGGGTTCTGAATCTGTGATGATGGCTGGAGGATTTTCTCTCCAAGGTCCTAGGCCATACTCTGGTGGGGCGGGTCCTGTGGTAACCCAGGAACGATGGCTTCGAGAGTAACGGATATGGTACCAGACCCTCTTCTGTTCGTCGTATTCAACTGGCTGGTACTGGTCGTCGTGATAGACGTAGTATCCAAACTCGGTTTCAAAGTCTTTCCAGACAGCAGAGCCAAGGACTTGTTGTGAAAGATTATCCTCGTCTCAGCGGTCGATGAGTTCCTCGTTGTGCAAGGTCTGACTGCGGCTGGATGAAGCCACGGTGGGGAGAGACTCGACTTAATGTAACGCCTGGTGCGGGCGTTCGTCACAACATGTGATGAGTCGCATAGCGGAACTACGAGGTCAGGTGTATACTGTCTTTCAAGTACATGGAGTTCGGGTGAGAAGTCAATACCAAGGAGCTAATCCCTTAGTACTGGTGAGCGGAGAAGTGCCAAAAGCACTGAGACGATTCAAGAGTCGGGTCTTAGGAATCACCCAGAAGGTAATGCACCAAGTCAATTAAGAAGTCGAGTCTAAGGTATACAGGCTATCTAGACAGGCCTTATATACGTAATAGAGATCGGAGTCTAAATCGGAGTACCGTACTCGATGTATCAACAAAGTCGTAATGTAACTAAATGGGGAATGGAGTCAATGTGGGCCAGGTGAGAATATATGTAGATGAATCCGGTATAGTCGTGATTCTGGTGGGAAAATACATAAGCGTTCTTGTGTAAAATATGAGTCAGAGATAAGCACAGCCTTGAGTCGAAGATAAGGAACAAATAGGTACAAAGGAAGTCATAATACAGTCAACAAAGGGATAAACAGAGTCAAACAACATGTCATGTGATGGAAATGAGAATAAGACGACGCAGCAGGGTTTGTAACATTTTACATGCCTGGCAGTGAGAGAATACTGTCAACAAGCTGCATCACAGACAAGGGTGGCTCAGTGGAATTTTCTCCATCTGAGGTCAAAATAAAGTACAATAATACAATTATAGCGGAAGGTATCAAGGCTATGGAACTCTATTGGGTCTTTGGGAAAACTATGCAGAATTTAAATACTGCTTCCCACAAATCTGCATCAAGTAGCCTTGATACCTGGCATTTGCGCATGGGTCATATGTCAAAAGAGGCCCTTAAAAGACATGCTCCTAAGGCTGTAAAAGGCCTTAGTATTGATAATAGCCAAGTGGAAGACAAGCCATGTTATGGCTGTGAAATGGGAAAATCACACCATCTTCCATTCCCTCCCTCTCAAAAGAGAGCTTCAGCACCCTTGGAAGTCATTCATAGTGACCTAGTTGGTCCTTTGCAATCCACTTCAATTCAAGGGAACCTATACTTCACCACCTTCATAGACAACTTTAGCAGAACTGCTTTAGTTGTTGCTATGAAAGCTAAAAGTGAATTTACATCGGTCTTCTGTAATATTAAGGCGTTCCTGGAAAATAAAACAGACAGGAAAATAAAGACCTTACATACAGACTGAGGTGGCGAATTTGTTAATAGGGAGCTGAAGTCAATACTTGAGCAGGCTGGCATAGAGCATAAATTGACAATGCCATACTCCCCACAACAGAATGGAAGGGCTGAAAGGTTCAACAGAACCATTATGGAAAAGGCCACCAGTATGCTGCATCATGCTGGTCTTTCCCTTGGTTTCTGGGAATGTGCAGTGCGAACAGCCTGTCACATATACAATAGAACGCCAATCTGCTCTAATAAGTGGAGGACACCGCTTGAACTTCTGGATGGGGACATTCCAGATGTTTCTTACTTTAAAATATTTGGCTGCTTAGCCTACTACACTGTCCCAGAGGACAAAAGACGTAAACTGGATCATAAAGCCAGGGAAACAGTCTTTGTTGGGTATGCACCCCACTCAAAAGGATATTTACTTTGGGATATGCATACTCGATCCTTCGTATTGTCAAGAGATGTGACATTTGATGAAGGGTCCTTCCCATCCAACCTTGCCAAGGACAGCAAGGGAAAGCAAAAGGAAAAAGTTACACCTTTTGTTCTAGAAGTTGAGAGGCCTGTCCAGCCTCAACCAACAACAGCCACAGTTCCTCAGGCTCCTGAAGACAAGGACACCGAGGTTGAGGAACAGGAGGTAGTGGAACCTCCTCAATAAATCCTGAGCCTACCACACCCGAAAGAGAAGACACACATGATGTCACTATCTATCAGACGCCTCCATCTCAAGTCATGGAACCATCAGAACTGCCTGAAAGAACCCGTGCCAAAAGACAATCTAAGAAAAAGATTGTTGGCAAAATTTCCCAGCCAGTATTTACTAGGGAAAGTCCACGCTCTCAGCAACGTGACAAGGCTGTGCAGGAAGATTTAGATCTTGATACTGCCCATCCTAAACGTTCACGTCGAATGAATCCTCGATTTTATAATGAGGATAATGCTGAGTTCGTGCAGGGTTCTTCCAGACTTGGACACATGGAATTGCTAAATGCCGCAGGTGTCTCTTATAGAGACCCCCTGACTTTTCAGGAGGCAATGCAGTCTGACAATGCCAGTGAATGGCTTGAGGCATGTAAATATGAAATTGATGCCTTAGATAAACTAGATGTTTGGCGCCTTGAGGATCTTCCAAAAGGAAGAAAGGCTGTCAAATCAAAATGGGTTTTTAAGCTGAAACCAGATGGATGGTTTCGTGCTAGGCTCGTGGCAAAAGGGTTCACCCAAGTAGAAGGAGTGGACTTTGACGAAACTTTCTCTCCAGTCGCCAGATTTGAATCACTCAGATTACTACTAGCGCTAGCTACGCTAGAGGATTGGGAAATCCACCAGATGGATGTCAAATCGGCATTCCTACATGGTGATCTGGATGAAGAGATATACATGGAGCAACCAGCTGGTTTCGTTGTTGCTGGTCAAGAGTCCAAAGTTTGTAGGCTACAAAAAGCATTATATGGCCTCAAACAAGCCTCCCGAGCGTGGAACCTTCAGTTCCATGGAGTTCTTAATGAACTAGGCTTTACTCGGACGTACTCTGATGCAGGAGTATATGTGTTTCATCAAAAGGAGGGGGATGATTCACTTTATGTCATTCTCTATGTAGATGACATTACTATACTTGGATCTTCCAATGATAAGATAACGTGGCTGAAGTCATCACTATCTAGTTGATATGAGATGACTGACTTGGGAGAAATCCAGTCATACCTTGGAGTTAACATCACCAGGGATCGTCCTAACAAGACACTGGAGATTGACCAAGCAGCCTACGTTTTATCTATTATTGAGAAGTTTGGGATGAGGGATTCCAACCGAGTATATACTCCTCTTCCCTCTGGCGCTGATGTACATCTGGTCAAGTTTGAAGGCCAGGCATCTACTTCTGACATAAAGAAGTACCAACAGCTGATGGGGTCTCTGCTATGGGTGCAGATTGGAAGCAGACCCGACATCAGTTTTGCTGTGGCGCGCCTTAGTCAATACGCTTCCAACCCCTCTCAGAATCATATGCGACTTGCAAAATATGTCCTAAAGTATCTTAATAGTACAAAAGACTACAAGTTGCGGTATTCTGGAGGGAATGGGGAGAGTGGCCTTCATGGCTTTGCAGATTCCTCATGGGGAGATCAAGAGGACTGCCACTCTACCTCAGGCTACGTGTTTTTCCTTGCAAATGGTGCCATTTCTTGGTGTTCCAGAAAACAGAAAACAGTAGCACAGTCCACCACTGAGGCTGAATATATGAGTCTCTCTGAGGCTGCAAATCAGGCAGCGTGGTATAGGACTTTTATGGAGGAACTAGGGTATGAGGTATCCTCCCCTATACTACTCCACTGTGACAATAAGGGTGCCGTAGATTTGGCATTAAACCCAGTCACAGGAAGGCAGTCAAAGCATATTCCCATCAAGTACCATGCCATTAGGGGGTACATTGAATCACACATAATTGAGTTAGTGCGAACCCCCACAGGTGAGATGCTGGCAGATGGCTTCACTAAGTCTCTACCAAGAGCATCATTTGAAACCATGGTAAATGGACTTGGACTTATGCTGGAATGAGAAGAGCTGGAATCTGGAGACTTGGAATACCAGTTTCACTTTCCCACCATGCCATATGAGCATGTTCTCGACCTCGAGAGTGACGCAAGTGGTGTGAGTTTGCATAAGAGAATCTACAACTCGTACGCAAAGCTCACAACCTGCACTTGAGAGTTAGAGAAGTTGGATCTCTGGCTGGCGATATGCTCATTCAATTGTGATGGCAGTGTGCTCATCCAATTCATTTCCCATCCATGACCAGATGCCTTCAGCATGGAGGGATGTTGAACACAGAAGATGTTTGGTGATGCTTCAGGCATCAGGTGATCAGATTAGCTGCTTTGTAGATTAGATTAGATACCGGAGTTTCGGACTATTTACATTATCATTATTACTTTCTTTCTCACATTCCGCAGTAGCTGACTGATACACCATGTAACATGTGATTTCTGTATTGGCCAATGGCCTTTCTCTCTCATGTTTATTGTTTGGACTTTGTCCAGCACTTGTGGACTTATTCCCAGTGCACAGACCATCCCTTGGATTGTATATAAGGGTGTCTGTTTCGTCTCTTCCACTTCAGAGTTCTTCTAACCTCTGAAGTGTAAGTTCCTCTTACTATCTACTTTACTATTAGACTAACGTTCTTATGTAGAACTTTCTTTGTCTAGGTCAGTAGTATAGTTAATAGAGTTCTTCTAACCTCTGAAGTAACTTTCTTTGTCTAGTTTAACCAACTAACACCCACAGTCAGTATGCTGCGCCTCATGCCTGTTTAACAGGCGCAAGGCGCCAGTACACCATCATCTTCCCACCAAGTAGCTACAATAGTTAATGGTAGTGGAAGAATACAGGAGGTGCATGAGACACCTCACATTAAACTTTATACCTTGAATGCAACTGAAGAAATCTTCCAAGACAACGGCTTTGCCTGGATGATGGATAGCGGTGCCACCACCCACTTCACACCCTTTGAGTCAGATTTCTATGAATATCTGCCTCATTTGGGACATACTGTTACAGTGGCGGATGGAACCGTGGTCCCCATAGAGGGAGTAGGAAGCGTTCATATAAGGACCAATAAAAATTATATATTGGAACTTAACAATGTCTTCTACATGCCATCAGCAGGAAATTGCATCTTATCTACAAGTCATATCACCAACAGAGGCGGTATGGTCTTATTTGATCAGTACAATGTCGCAATAGAGTATAAAGGAAAAAGAATAGCAGAAGGAATCAAGGCTGGGGATCTATACTGGATCCAAGGGACTATAGTGGATAAATCAACCGCTACCCTGAATACTGCATCAACCAGCCTTGATACCTGGCATCTTAGAATGGGCCACATGTCTAAACAAGCCCTAAAGAGATATGCTCCTGAGGCCATAAAGTGTCTCAGTTTAAAAAATAGCCAAGAGGAAGTAAAGCCTTGTCATGGCTGCAAAATGGGGAAATCCCATCGCCTTCCTTTCCCTCCCTCTCATAAGCAAGCTTCAGCACCCTTGGAGGTCATTCATAGTGATCTAGTTGGTCCACTCCAATGTACCTCAATACAAGGGCATTTATACTTCACCACTTTCATAGATGACTTTAGCCGTAGTGCTATAGTTGTTCCAATGAAAGCAAAACACTACTTCAAATCAGTCTTTGCAAATGTTAAGGCATTTTTAGAAAACAAAACAAATAATAAAATAAAGACCTTACATACAGACCGTGGTGGCGAATACATTAATAATGAGCTGAAGTCCTTGCTAAGTGAGGCTGGCATAGAGCATAAACTTACAATGCCATATTCCCCACAACAGAATGGAAGAGCTGAAAGGTTCAATAGAACCATAATGGAAAAAGCCACTAGCATGCTTCATCATGCTGGGCTTTCTCTTGGCTTTTGGGAGTGCACTGTCTCTACAGCATGTCACATATATAACAGAACTCCCATCCGTTCTAACAAGTGGAGGACACCGCTGGAGCTTCTGGTTGGGGACATACCAGATGTCTCATATTTTAAAGTCTTCGGTTGTGAAGCATACTATCATGTTCCAGAAAACAAGCGGCAAAAATTGGATCCTAAAGCCAAAAAAGCCGTCTTTGTTGGGTATGAGCCAAATAGCAAAGGCTATATCTTATGGGATAGACATACCCAGTCCTTTGTTTCATCCAGAGATGTGACGTTTAATGAAGAGTCCTTCCCATCCCACTCTGTAGCGGACAACAGAGATAAAGGAAAGGAACAAGTTGTTCCAGTAGAAGGAGGGTCTGTCCAACCCTCACCAGCAATAGCCACAGTTCCTCAGGATCCTGAGTATAAGGATACCGAGGTTGAGGAACAGGAGGTAGTGGAGCCTCCTCAAATAAATCCTGAGCCTACCACACCCATAATGAAGTAGACACACACACAGACACCATTTATCAGACGCCATCATCCCAAATAATGGAACCCTCCCAACTCCCCACCAGAACTCGTGCCATTAGAAAGTCAACAAAAAAGCCTAAAGGCAGACTTTCCCAACCAGTTTTTACTAGGGAAAGTCCACGCTCTGAATGACGGTCAGTGGCTATACAAGAAGATTTAGATCTTGATATTGTTATGCCAAGACGTTCACGTCGTCTGAATCCTCACTTTTACAATGAGGATAATGCAGAGTTTGTGCAAGGTTCATCCAGACTTGGGACCATGGTGCTGTTAAATGCCGCCAGTGTCTCTTACAGAGACCCCCTGACCTTTCAGGAGGCAATGCAGTCTGATAATGCTGCTGATGGCTTGAGGCATGCCAATATGAAATAGATGCCTTAAATAAGTTAAATGTGTGGCACCTTGAAGATCTTCCTGAAGGAAGAAAGGCTGTCAAATCCAAATGGGTTTTTAAATTGAAACCAGATGGACGGTTTCGTGCTAGACTTGTGGCAAAAGGTTTCACTCAAATAGAAGGAGTGGACTTTGATGAAACATTCTCCCCAGTCGCCAGATTTGAATCACTTCATTTATTGCTAGTGTTAGCTGCACTAGAAGATTGGGAAATCCACCAGATGGATGTCAAATTGGCATTCCTTCATGGCGATCTGGAAGAGGAGATTTATATGGAGCAACCTATTGGTTTCATCATTGCTGGACAAGAGTCCAAAGTTTGTAGGCTACAAAAAGCATTATATGGCCTCAAACAAGCCTCCTGGGCATGGAATCTTCAGTTTCATGCAGTTCTTAATGAACTGGGCTTCACTCGGATGTACTCTGATGCAGGAGTATATGTGTATCATCACCATGGGGGGGATGATTCACTTTTCGTCATTCTTTATGTTGATGACATCACTATACTTGGATCTTCAAAAGATAAGATAACATGGCTGAAGGAATCTCTATCTAGCCGATATGAGATGACTGACCTGGGAGAAATCCAGTCATATCTCGGTGTTAACATCACCAGAGATCATCCTAACAAGACGCTGAAAATTGATCAGGCAGCTTATGTCTTGTCTATTCTTGAGAAGTTTGGGATGAGGGATTCCAATCCAGTATACACTCCCCTACCTGCCAGCGCGGATGCACATCTGGTCAAGTTTGAAGGCCAGGCATCTACTTCAGAAATAAAGAAGTACCAACAGCTAATGGGGTCACTGCTATGGGTGCAGATTGGAAGCAGACCCAACATTAGCTTTGCTGTTGCGCGCCTTAGTCAATATGCTTCCAATCCTTCACAACATCATCTGCACCTAGCAAAGTATGTTCTAAAGTACCTTAATGCTACTATGAACTACAGGGTGCGATATTCTGGAGGGAATCAAGAGAGTGGGCTTCATGGCTATGCAGATTCCTCATGGGGAGATCAAGAGGACTGCCACTCCACTTCAGGCTACGTCTATATGCTTGCAAATGGAGCCATATCCTGGTGCTCTAGAAAGCAAAAGACTGTAGCACAGTCCACCACAGAAGCTGAATACATGAGCCTAGCTGAGGCCTCCAATCAGGCTGCGTGGTATAGGACATTTATGGAGGAATTGGGATATGAAGTCACTTCACCCATACAACTCCATTGTGACAATAAGGGTGCTGTAGACTTGGCATTAAACCCTGTCACAGGAAGACGGTCAAAACACATACCAATAAAGTACCATGCAATCAGGGAGTATGTTGAATCACATCTAATCAATTTAGTGTGAACTCCCACTGGTGAAATGCTGGCAGATGGCTTCACAAAGTCTCTACCAAGAGCATCACATGAAAACATGGTTACTAGACTTGGACTTATATGAGTATATTCTCGACCTCGAATGTGACACTAGAAGTGTCCATGTTGTCGACCTCGAGAGTGACGCAAGAGGTGTGTGACTGAACGTGTTTCAGTTTGCATAACACACTTCAGATCACTCCTCTCCTCTCGTCGACTCACTCTCACGCCTCTTAATTGGTGATATGCTCATTTAACTCATTTTGACCTGATGCCTTAATCATGGAGGGATGTTGACACAGCATGTGTCTTGAGGTGCTTCAGGCATCTAGGTTAGGGTCTAAGCTGTGCAAGATTAGATTAGATATTGATTCGGAGTTTCGGACTTTTTACCATATCATTATTACTTTCTTTCTCGCGATGTGCAGCAGCTGACTGATGTACCTTAGTAATCCTGTATAGCATGTGATATCTCACTGGCCAATGGCCTTTGTCCCTCAGTAGTAGATTCTAGTGCATTCCATTGCGCACAGACCATCCCTTCAAGTGTATATAAGGGTGTCTGTTTCGTCTCTTACACTTCAGAGTTTCCTTCACCTCTGAAGTGTAAGTCATTCCTACTCTACTTACTACCTTACCTTTGACTAACCGTCTCTTGTAGATAACTTGTCCCTCTAGGTGTGTAGTATAGTATAACAGAGTTTCCTTCACCTCTGAAGTATAACTTGTCCCTCTAGCCTTACACGCTAACATCCAACAGTCAGTATCACTGCACGCACATGCCTGTTCATCAGACCAAAGACCAGAGGGATACATGTACAAGAAACTAGTATGGCCCTTGTGGAACAGGAGAGAGGGAAACTGGAGCTGCTGAGATATGACAACTGCTCACAAAGAAGACCCGGTAATATTGTCACATGATTTACCTGATGAACACAGCAGAGGTTAGATAAGCACTACCTAAACGGGTAGCAAGATAATTCAGTTGTGAATGGTCAAAACTGTATATATCAATTAGTCTTTACCTAAATGGGTAGCAAGATAACTATGCAAGTAATGTTAGCTATACACATGGTAAAGATAATCTAAGTAAATACTCACTTCAGTTGTGAATGGTCAAAACTGAAGTGTACAACACAGAAATAATGTCCTTAAATACTGTAAAGAGTGTGCTGTGCTATGGTCATGAAGGATTGTATCTTAATCATAAGTAATCATAACAAACAAGTGGAATGTCAGTAGGTATATTACAATGTCCACTTAACTCTGTCTTGTACCGGCAACTCCAGTCACCTCTGATCCGGTCCGGCCAACTCTGATCCGTTACCGGCTCAACATTACCAATGACATATCCATCTCAACCCCCACCCATCATCCTTCTTTCTCCCAAACCACCACCATCAAGCTTGAGCCTTGCTCGCTTTGGGGTGTTTTTGTTAGTTAGATTGTACCTACAAACCAAGTTCCTAGTCCTTTCTCTGAGGGCCCCTTCAGCCCATAAGTTTTACACACGTTATGTCAGGCGGCAACGCTGCCAATCCCATCGAGGTGGGTTCATTGCCATCGGCGGACTCATCGATTATTGTTGCTGGGGCACAAGTTGTGACCCCGTCCCCTCCTCCTCCCTACGTTCCCCCTCCATGTACAGGGGGTGAACACCTTGTCCTGGGGGCCTCTAACCCCCTCCACTTCCCTCCCGAGCTCCCGTCAGATGAGGCTGTCATCGCCTACCTACGCCCGATGCTCTACGACCCGGTTGACACACCTGACCAGGCCATCCGCCTCGACACCACTGCCCACGAGCGTTGTGTTGAATACCTCAACGAGGCCCGTCGTCGGGACCTCCACAATGTTGCCAAGAATAGCATGGGCTATTCTCTCTATTACCTTGCAGCCGCCCTCCGCATGGAAGAGTCCACTGATATGGGCATTACTGCTGCGATGCTTGAGTGGTCAAACAGCATCACCATGGCCCTCCTCGATGCTGGGATCCAACATTCAGGTGAGATAGCCTACAACACTGGTCTTGAACCAGTCTCCTGGGGCAGATTGCTCCGCAATATTCTTGGGGCAGTGATACGAGGTTTCCTCCACTCACCCTCCGCCATCTCCCTCCTGGATCACCATGAGGGGGGTGAATTCACTGATGCGGTTTCACTGCCGCGTGGGGCCGAGGTCCCCCAAACACCTCTAGCACATTTACAGGCGATGGCAGCTCAACTCCACCACCTCCTTAACGGCAGGCAGTCCAATGCCCAGGCCCACATCGATGGTCTCAGTGCCCAGATCGATGAGTCTCTCCGCGCTTCCCTACGCGCCGAATGGCTGGCTCAAGTAGCCACGCCTGAATTCCTCGATGAGCTCCGCCTCACCTTACGCCAGCAACTCGAATCCAAGATTGCCGCCGAGGTCTACACGGCTCGTGACCAAACCCACATGCGCGTCCAGTCTGAGCTGGAGGCCCAGATGTATGCCGAGGTCTCTCAGGAGATCTCTGCATACAGACTCCAATATTCGGCCGAGCGCCATGCCAAGGTCCGTGCCGAAATCGACCTTCTCGCAATCTCCCCATTGGCCGACCTTGATTGGACCCCACGTTCCATGACTAAAGTGCGGATTTCAAAGAAGAAGGCGCGCCGCGAATCCCCAACGACGCCCATGCGCTTGCTCTCGCGCACTGCCCCCTACCCCTCCCGCCCGGTCTCCCGCACCTCCTCCCGTTCTGAGGACGCCATCCCCGAGACCCAGCCCGCTGCTCTGATGGCGGTATCTCCCCCGGTGATTTCACAACCACTGGAGGATTTCTTCCATCCCACCAAGGCTTCTGGTTTTGACACGGCGTACCATGGTACTGCCGCATCCATACATGCTTTCGAGGAAGAGATGCCGGGCCCTGAAGAGGGCCCTCAAGCTGAGTCTTCCTCCCTTTCTTACCTCACTGAGGTACCCGCTGACCCCGTGGCCCTGCCACCACAACCCACCGACCCCCTCGACCACATCGCGGCCACGCTTGCGCTCGTTCTGGAGCGCATCGACCGCCTGGAACGGGGGGTTCCTGCTGCCCCGCCTGCGGCCCCTGCCTGACCCACTATGGCTCCGGCTGCTTGGCCCCGACCTGCTGCCCCTGCCCGTGCTCCTGCCCCTCCCCCTGCCCCTGCTGCGACTGCTGGGCCTGTGGGTGCGACCCCTGCCGACAACTTCCGCGTTGTTGGCCCTGCGACAATGGCCCAACAACTTCGGGCCATGTCCTTCGCTCAGGCCGCAACAAAGGCCCAGGGCCGCACCATGCAGGGTGCGCCCAACCCCTGCACGGCACCGGCCAAGGCCGCTGCCACCTCTCTCATGCGCGTGCCCGCCCAGGAGCACACCACTGAGGTGTCGGTGATCCTGCCGCCGCTCCCCGCTGGCACGCTATCGCGCGGCCTACCCCCGCCCCCCCAACTGCTACTGGGTGCCCGCCAAGCTCTTATGCGCCAGGCCCCATCTGCCCCCCACCTTCTTTCCGGCCGCTGGTCTGTTGGCGTCGGCCGCTCTGAGGGTAATTTCATTTTTACGTTCGCTGGAGTTCACCCTCTCCAGACCCTCCTGCCTTACGAGCCCGTGCTTGTGAAGCAATTCCCTGGCGGACACCTCGTCCCCACGCGCGGCTGGGAATGGTTCCAGCTGCGTGATGTTTATGTCTCAGCCGGCAATGGTGTCATCTTCAACCCGGCCACCCTGCAGACTGAACTGCGCTGTAATGGCCAGTTCACTCATGCACTCTTCCCGTCCCCGCCGCGGTGGCAGCAAGAGCCCACCAACATCCGTTCGGCCTGTGCAACGGTTGTGTTTGCCCTCCACGGGCTCTCCCAGGTCAAAGTTGCGAGGCTCCTATGCACACCCACGTACATGTTTGGCCGTTTGGCCTGACTTGTTCACGCTGGACCCACGCCAACCCTCGTCCAATGTGGTCGCTGCCACAAACTGGGTCATTGCACCCAACAGCTGAAACGTGCCAATGGCCACCGCGTCTGTGCCCAGCCGCTTGACAAGCCCCTATGCTATAAGTGCGGCGGGGCTCACCCCTTTGCGGAGCACAACGCCCACTGCACTGGCCCCCACAAGATTGCAGGTCAGTGTGATTGCTCTTTCAAATGCCTGTTGTGTGGTCAAGTGGGTCACCACGCCCGCTCTGCGAAATGCCCCAAGCGGGGACCCTTCGCCGCACCCCCACTGGCTGATACCCCAGAGAACTGGTCGGGCCCGTCTGTTGCCCCTGCTCCTGTCCTCGGTGCCACTCCTGGGAACACCCAGGCTACCGCTGACCAAACCGGCTTCACCACGGTGTCCCGCCGCTCACGCCGACGCACAGCTGCTGCCACTGCCCCTGCCGCTCCGGCCGCTGCTCCGACGCAGCCGGCCCAAGCCGCTCCCACACCGCTTGTCACGCGCCCCGACGCGGTCATGACTACCACACGGAAGACTGCACGGCCTCCTGTTCAGGAGGCTCCGAGTACGTCTTCCATTTCTGAATTCACAGTTACCCCTGGGTCCTCTGCTGGCCTTGCTTCCTCAGATCATACGCTGTCCCTCAGCCTGCGCCAACTCTCGCAGGCTGTTGTGGACGCTGCCCCTCCCAAGCTTCGCACCCGCGCTGGTCTGTGCAGCCTTCTTGCTGACACGACTGTGCTGACGGCCCGTGGCCACCAACACCTCTGTTTCCTGCTCAAGTCCTCGCGCCGCCGCGAGGTGGCCACTGAGCTGCACTTCTTCGACCTCCTCATCGGTGGTCTGGGCGATGGGGCTTCGGTCCATGTTCGCATCAACCCAGAAGAGGACGACACTGTCGACCTTATCCAGGCGCTCACCGCCCTGCACCGCGAGCTCAAGGGGATGCCGACGCCCACGCAGTCCCAAGACCTGTTCCGCATCACTTATGACTGAGTGCTCCATCCTGAGCCTCAATATACAACACAGTAACGTGAACCTGCATGCTGTGTTGAACACTAACTCCCAGGACCACATTCTTTTGGTACAGGAACCTTGGTTTGGCCGAATCAGGGTCTCCCGTTCCGACACCTTGCCCGACGGTCAGGATACCCTCGGTGCCCCAGCCCACCCTGGCTGGGATTTCTTCTACCCATCGCTACCGGCGCTATCCCGCGCCAAGACTCTTGTTTATGTGAGGAAGTTCCATCCTCACCACGCTAACGTTCCTTTCGCCGCCCAGTTCTCGACGCGGCACAACGTGTGCACACACCCTTGCATGCTGGTTGGTGACCTCAGGATTGGTTCAAATGTCCTGCAGATCATCTCGTTCTACAACGACGTCCGGGACCCGACCGCGCTTCAGGCACTGATGTCGATTGTCCTAGATGACACCCCCACCATACTTGCCGGAGACTTCAATCTCCACCACCTGGACTGGGCCCTGCCTGGCTCACTTACTCCCACCTCCTCCTCCGCCTCCTCCTTTCTGGATTGGGCTGCTGACCAAGGCCTGGACTTGGTCTCCACCCCTGGCATCATCACTAGGCGCGCTGCTAACCACCCTGGCAGCACCCTCGATCTTGTCTGGGCCTCGCTTTTGCTTCGTGCCAGCGGCTCCCTCTCCCCTGTTGTTCTCGATTGGGCCGCTAGCCTGGGCTCTGACCACGCTGGCCTGCGCTTTTCCTGGCAACACTCTCTCATGGCTCTCGATCCTGCGCCGCCTGTCAAGTTGTACGTCACCAAAGTCTCTGACAACACGCTTATTGCCTGGCGGGACCATCTGGACCTCTCATTGCCGCCCATCCCTCAGCTGACTACCACAGCTGAGGTCGACTCCTTTGCCGACGCCCTTCTGGATGTTCTGATTACAACAGCTGATGCACACCTGGCTGTCACCTCCACGCCTCGCGCCAAAAGGGCCAAGTGGTGGAACCCAGCCTGTTCACAGGCGGTTACCACACTTCGTCACTCTCGATGTGACCCTGCCGCCAAGGCCCTCGCTTCTGATGCTCTGCGCCGTGAAATACAGCAGGCTAAGTTCGCTTGGACCAACAAGGCCATTTCCACTCAGAACGTCTGGGACGTTGCTGCTTGGCGTCATGGACGACGCATCTCCATTGTCCCGGCCATCCATCGACCTCATGGCCCTCTGCTCTGGGATCGCTCCGCCATCGAAGAGGTCTTCGTGGCCCAGTTCTTCGGGTCCGAATCCACTCCGGTGCCGACTGTCTTTCACGACGACCCACCACCTATGCCTGTGCGCCCCTGGGTACCCTTCACACCTGACGAGATCGCCGACCATTTACGCAAGACCTCGTCCAAGTCTTCCCCTGGTTTCTCCAAGATCAACTGGAGAATCCTCAAGTGGGCCTGGCTGTCAATTGACGACCACGTCACGGCCCTCTTCAATGCCTCCGTCCTTCTCGGACACGTACCTGCCTCCTGGAAACGAGCCCTCACGGTCATTCTCCCCAAGCCGGCACGACCAGACTATAGCCTCGCCAAGGCTCACCATCCGATATCCCTTCTGGAGACATTGGGGAAACTCCTCGATAAGTCCCTTGCGAAGCGTCTCACGTCTGACATCGACAGATACGCCACTCTCCCTTCCACTCAGTTCGGCGCACGATCCAACTCGTGCTGCTTGGACTTGGCATTATCCCTTGTCCATGACATCACCCGCGTCCAGGCCTCCGGCATGGTCTGTGGAATGGTGCTCTTTGACGTCTCGGGATTCTTCGATCATGTGCACCCACAACGTTGCGCTGCCGTCCTCTCCTGGCTCGGCTACCCTCCACAGGTTTCAGATTGGGTCCTCAGCTTCCTCTCTGATCGCACCGCCTCCCTGTCGTTCAACAGCTTGGTTGGCCCTCCCCACCCCACGACGATTGGGACCCCGCAAGGCTCTCCCATCTCCCCCGTCCTGGCCACCCTTTATGCCGCCCCGCTCCTCCATCTAGCAGCATCCTGGACTGGTTGCCGGTTGTCCATGTATGTGGACGACGGCCTCCTCTTTGCATGGGCGCCGACTTGGGACGAAGTGGTCTCTTCCCTGAGGTGACACTACGCAATCGCGATGGACTGGTTGGCCTGTGCTGGCATGTCCACGGACCCAGCAAAGACCGAAGCCCTCTTCTTCTCCCGCGCGTGCACGCGGAACTTACCCCCACGCGAAATCTCTCTCCCCTGCCACGATGCACCTGACTTTATCATCAAGGCAGGGGCCCAGGTGCGATACTTGGGTTTTTTCTTCACTCCCTCCCTCTCCTGGCGTCCTCACATAGATATTATGTGCCGACGTGCCTGTGCTTCCATCTGCGCGCTGCATTTGCTGGGCAACTCCAAACGAGGCCTCTCCACCAAAAACTGGAGACTCGTCCTCAATGCGGTCTGCCTTCCAGTGTTGACCTATGGCTCACAGCTCTGGGTCCACTCTAGGCAGGCCCCTGCCCTCATCAAGAGACTGCAACTCGTCTCGAATGCCGTGGTCCACAAGATCACCGGCTTGTTCCACACGGCACCTCGCGGCCCTCTTCATGAGCTCATGCGGGTGCTCCCGATGAAGTTTTTTGTTGAGAAGTTGGCGGATACCACGGCTCTACGGTACGCCTCCCTCCCTGTCCACTCCCAGCCCATCCAGCGCCTCCACGGCTCCCTGGACGACGCCCTCCTACACCCCTGACGCCGACATCACACCTGGGCCTCTGCGCCCACTGGGCCTCGCTGCCTCACCCCCCTGCAAGCTCTTGCCGACCGCGTTCCCCCGCTCAATGGGGTGCCTGACGTCCTCGCCTTTGCTCCGTGGGAACTCCCTACCTGGGGCACGCGCATCCACTTTGTGGGAACGTGCCCCCCAACCGTACATCTTGATGAAGTCTGTGCTCTCCTGGCTTTGCCCCGCTCTGATCTAGCTCTCGTTCACGTGGCTACCTCGCACTCCCGTGCCAAACGAGTTGATAAGAAGCTCATTGGCGCCACCAGCGCTGTTCTCATGGACGACTCGGGCAAAACCACCAACCATTGGGTCTGCAGCACCGGGGGCGTTAAGTCAGAAGTCGACTTATATGTAGAGATCAGCAAGGGTTTTCATACCCGCGTGGGTAAGTGCCGCGGGTTTTGACGGGTACGGGTACGGGTATACAACTCCCAACCCGCCAGAAACCCGTACCCGCACAGCGGGTTTGGCGGGTATAAGTGGCCATCAGTCATTGACAAGATCAGCAGAAATTTAATGATAAAATACATTTGTAGCAAACAAATGACTATATTTTATTTAATGTATGCTACAGGGTTTTTGTAAATATGTTCTAGTGTTATCCTATGAAATATCAAAGCAGATCAACGGTGCGATGTAAAATAAAAGTGTTATCAGTGATCCACTCTCTTGAAAATCATGATGCAACTGTTTTATTAATGCGCGATCAATTCTGCCGGTCTGGCACTATCTAAAATACACTCTAGACTACTTTAGACTATTCTATAATCTAATTATCAAATTAGTTTACTGAAACAAGGCCCGCGTGTATCTACAGGCTGCATAGGGCAGCGACTACATTGGACCAGCATATTGGTCTGATCTCCTTCCTATTAAGGAAGGTTGACTTAACAATCGCGGCTGCGATTTTCCATTGGTCTGACATGATTGTGATCACGCATAGATAACACAACAGAAACGCGTTCACAAATTAATTAGATACATAGAATATACATCTAAGATCTGACATATGATCAAATCACATCATTAAACGAGATAACGAGATAACGCGTTCGTTTAATCTAGTAGCTGATATAGTACATCTAAAGTACAAGCCTGCGCCATGCCTGCGCCATGCCTGTTCCACAAAATAAAATAAAATAAGAATGTAAATAAAGAATCAAATTAATCTTCTGAACATAAATCAGCAATTATTGAGGGATCCTGAGTAGCCACAAATGAACGCGTTGTATCCAAGTGTGTATCTCCCAGACCGGGATGGTCCGGGCCGATTGTCCGAAATGCGCGATGCAACCAAAGAACTTGCACGCGTTTCATTTTATGGGTAACCTGGGTATCAAAACAAATATCCAGGGGTTACCCCTGCCAATAACTATACATTTGTCAATTATTTTTGCATTCTGTGTGGTTATCTGACAGGCTTTTCATTCAATGTTCTATTACATCCTATCTAATCATCTCTGTATATTGGGGTGGATTTTAGTTGTGCTTGTATAGAATTGAGACCAGAATAATAAAATAAAAATGGAATAATGAATTATCTTAATCTTCTGAGCATAAAACAAGAGTCATTGAGGGATCTTAAGCAGCCATAAATGAACGCGTTGTGTATCTCCTTGGTCCGGGATGGCCCGGGCCGGATATCCGAAATGCGCGATGCAAGTAAAGAACTTGCACGCGTTTAACACAGGCAACCCGCAGGTGACCCGCAGGTGACCCGCGGGTAACCCGCGGGTTACCCGTACCCGTAGTGACGGGTACGGGTACGGGTACGGGTACCAATGAAGATACCCGGGGGTTACCCCTGCTATTCACTACTTATATGCCCTCAGCCGCACCCTACAATGGCTGGTGTCGTATTACGAGGGCCGCTCCCTGGCCCCGCGGTTAATACTCACGACTTCTTTGAGCTCTACCTTGGCAGGACTCCGCACTCACGATCCCCGTCGCTTCACTGGTGACTTCACTTCGTCTCACAACGCACTGGCTAAGTTGCTTGCAGACCATCCCCTCCTTGACATCACTTTTATGTGGTGCCCCCCTTCTCCTCGATACCGCGCGTCGTCTCTCGCCCCCAAGGCTGCGGACCGCGCTTGTCGCCTGCACAACCCGGGCAACCTCGATGAGCCCCCCTCTCTGCTCCAGTGGCATGCCCTATCACGCCTCCGCGCATACGACAACTGGCATGCGGAGTGGCTCCGCTCACGATCCCTCGACACTGAGGCTCAGGCCGGTCATAAGGCCTACGACATCTCCATCCAGGGTCCTCCCACTGGTGGCAACCATCCCCTTTGGACGGCAGCTACCATCAAACGCAAAGACAACCCGTTCACCAGACACACGGTCTCCACGGCTTTCCAGCTCGCTACTGGCCATGCCTTCATTGCGGAGTACCATGAACGGTTTTTCAAGTCCCATCCAGAGGCTGACCGCCTCTGTCACTGCGACGGTGTCACCCCCGCGATGTTCGCGCACGTCGCCCTAGATTGTCCATTACATGCCCAAACACGGA
Source organism: Multifurca ochricompacta (assembly GCA_022496185.1). NCBI lineage: Eukaryota > Fungi > Basidiomycota > Agaricomycetes > Russulales > Russulaceae > Multifurca > Multifurca ochricompacta. Next base: position 3,517 of record WTXG01000034.1, on the reverse strand, counting down.
CGGAATGCAACATGGACCCTGGCTCACTGTTCGACGAGCTCACCTGGCCACAGATTTTCAATAATCACACCAGAGTCACCCAGCTCCTGGAATTCATCCAGGCATCAAGGGCTTTCTTCAAGCCCATACACGCATGCAGGCCCTGCGAACCCCCTTGAAGGGGGTTTCTCTGGACTTGGACTTAGTAAGGATTTCTTTTACTTTGAACGGTCTCTTTCTTGGATGGCCCCTCCACGTACTATTTCCCTTAGGTTTTTCTCTTAGAGTTTTCCACCTAGCATGTCCCTGTAGACACGGCATCTCCTGTACCATTCTCACAGTAGTTACATTGTACCCTGATGTAGCCGCGCGATTGGGCTGAGTCCCGCAAGCGCGTCAATAAAGTCGAGTTCAAAAAAAAAAAAAAAATCTCAACCCCCACCCCCGGATAACAAAACAACATTAGTTCACTCAACTCGACCATCTTACTTTACCAACTCTTCCACAGGCATGTACCGCATATAGTACCAACGCCCCTCTCACCCTTGAACTAGCAAAAAAAAATTGTCTTCGTATTGATACACTTTTGTTTGACCAACAGCGCTATTGAGATAAGCGCCAACAAGCTACATAATTCCCTATTGCTAAGGAAGATATAGGAACGACATCTCCATAAAGGTCAGCTCAATCTTCGTCCATCTGTGTCACACAAAAAATAATCATCAGCAGAATGAACACATTGTCAGGCGATCCATTCCGTACCCCTGAAACGTTCCCGTTGGACCCATTGGAATCAATTCCCTCCTCATCAATTCCCTCCTCATCTGTTTCAGTTTCCTACTCATATTCTTCAATCAAGTCTCAATGACTATGTATAGCCGATTCCTACATACCCATAAACCTTGTTCGTCATCTTGTGCTTCATGACTTCTCACAGGATTAAGAACACAAGAGTAGACGCGGATGACAATATTCTTTTCTCCATCCTCATCACTCAGTGTAATCGGTTTGCGTGCCCAATGATGCTGCAACATCTGCGCGCTTTCCTCCTTGTCTGTAACAAATACGTGACACCATGTGCGATTATTTCGAAATTTCGCAGGAAGACCATTAAAAAGCAGATTGAACCCTTCCGGGTTCGCGCTATGGGTACGAGAGATGGTTGCCTGAACTGTAATGAGATGGTCATTTGTGCAAATGATGACGTCAATGGTGGGAAAGGTTTTGGCATCAGGCTTCAGACAGAATGGCGTCTCGTGATCCCCCAGGTCCTCGGGTTCGAAGTGAATGGACTCCAGCCCCCGCACACAGGGATAGTCAATGATGGCGAATCAGAATCCACAGGGGTACAATCCAGTCCCTCCCCATTTGGGTGCTCCTGTGAAGAAAGCCAAGCAAAGACAAACATTTCGAACATAAAACCTGCTGAACCTTTGAAAGACGCATGGTTGTTTATCAGGTTGAAAAATTCCAACTGCTTCTCAGCAGTGCGCCCTCCGATGGCATCGAGAACCAAGTTATTCAGATACTCTGTTGGGATTTCTCCAATTGAGGCTCCTCTTTTCTCGGGATCCAAAAACTTCGGCCGGATGGTAACAAGTCTGTGGCAGACCCTCATTGTGTCAAGGTCCTTGGTGTGGCCATCAAAATCCTTAACAAATTCAGACACGATTCCCTGTAAGAGAGATTCATGCGTAACAAGATAACGACTATTTCGTGTCACGTTGATCAAGGTACGCGCAGAAGGACCCCATTTTCGTAATGGTTCTTGAGGTCTTCGACGGAGAGATTGAGCATTGTGCTACGAGCAATCCTTAGCTGGAACGAAAACACCCCTTGCAATCCAAAAAACTGAACGAACCCGAGTGCATGAATCTCGTCCCAAGAGAAGTAATCCATGAAATACAGATCCGCATTACGATGCTTCCTCCAAGACTTCCACCGGTCTACCTTCGGAGAGGTTGTTTGCACCACGTAAGTCGTTCCCGTCTGGCAAGACCGTAGAAAGGTTTTGCATGGGATGGTAACTTCCTCATTGGAATCGACAAGGGCCCACGTTCCATCTGGAGGTGAACCCGATTTATGGTTGTATAATTTAACACCGGTGTCCTCGAAGAGGAGGTAATACGTAGAGCGGACTTGCAAAGCTGTAGGCCGGCCACTACACAGACTGCGCAACAGAAGGTAGAACAGGAAGCATGTTTTTCCTGGGTTGGCATTTGCGCACTTATCAGAATAACGTACTCATCGTTGTAACAGCCGCGTACCGATTCCTGGATGGCCCGAGACAATGATACCTCCTGAAGAGATTTCCCGACGTTTCAGCGATGCCTCCTCTATCATGTCAAAGGCAATATCGTATTCTTTGCGAATCAGAAGTACCCTCTCGCCATAGCCGAGAGTACTTAGTCCCAAGTTAGAAAGAGACTCCGTGGACAGATAGTTGAAGCTTTTTTCCAATTCTGGGGCATGGAATGGTTCGACTATTTGGTCGAAGGGAGTCTTCCATATGGTTTTATACAGATACTGGGCCGCCTCCAAAACTTCTTTGATCTTGTATTCCTGATTGTCGTCAAGTTTTCGCCTCTTCTCGGGCCTCTCGACCACTGGATTATTGTCAAACATGTGTGGCAATCCGATAATGATCGAAACTTACATGGAACTTGCACGATGAGATGCAACTGGCCCCTATCTGGATTGTTTTTCCAGTATTGGGAGAGCTCCTTGGTAGGAGAAAGCTCCTGAACGGCCGTGGAGGGAAAAACGATGGCCTTGATCGCAGTGGAAATCTCATCGCGATTGCTTGCAGGATCGATGGGCGGGTGCATCAATAGCTTCCAAATAATGAGCTCATCTGCCGCTAGGTGGTCCAATCTGGGAGCTTTCTCGGCCTTGATGATTTTTCGCAGCTTTAAGACACGATCATTTGATTCGATTTCAACATCGAAGACGTTTCCAATAAGGTCTTTTTTGGTATCGATAGCGAGGCAAAACAGGGAGAGTGTTGTGGTCATGGTGGTTTGGGAGAGGTTAGGAGTTAGGAAGTGTTTTTAGTCGCATAAACCTTCTTACAAAACCCTTCACGCGACAGATTGAGTTTATATATACGAAACGCTGACACTCATGGTGGCAGTTACTTCAAATCACCGATTGTGTCTGTGCAACGCGATTGGCATTGCGGTTGGGGAAAAGAAACAGGCCAAATCATGGCGTGCCCACCAACAATGCAATCCCCAGGTCCTTGCCACTATGGGTGAGAACCAACCGCTTTTTGTATTCCCCCTCCATGCAAAAAGTTACCTACGAAACTGACGACAGCCTAACCCTTCTATCTCATAGTTTCATTAACGACACTTCGACCCAAATATGGCTTACGCGAAGCTCGTAAACACTGCACTAGACGATCTGTGAGACCCTGTGGTCTGGGCAGAAGTGACCTTCGACGAAGCCATCGCTGCAACAGCAAGGGGTCCCCCACCTCTTTCACCCGCACCTATTCATCCTCTCCAGACGGGTAATAGCCAGTCCCTATCCTCAT